>ML260106.1:0-19164 GCA_005239495.1 Nicotiana undulata | reverse complement strand
CTATTATTGTTATGTCCGGGTAGTTAGGCCCACATCATGCCTTATATGCTTCCTCGTAATGCCTTATATGCCTTACATGCTTCCTCGTAATGCCTTATATGCCTTATATGCTTCCTCGTAATGCCTTATAGGCTTCCTTGATATGCTTTATATGATTCATTGTGACGCCATATGTACTATGAGATCATGTTTGGTATAGTATTGTTCCTCTGAGGCTTTCTGGAAATTGTTGAAGGGAAAGGAATTTGTTATGAAAAAGTGATTGTGATATATATGGGATCGGGCCCTACGCCACGACAGTGTTGAGAAGTATTTGTGATATATATATGGGATCAGGTCGTACGCCAGGACAGTGTTGAGAAGTGTTTGTGATATATATATGGGATCGGGCCGTACGCCACGACAGTGTTGCGAAGTATTAATGATATATATGGGATCGGGCCGTACGCCAGGGCAGTGTTGAGAAGTATCTGTGATATATATGGGATCGGGACGTACGCCACGGCAGTGTTGAGAAGTATTTGTGATATATATAGGATCGGGTCGTGCGCCACGGCGAGTTTAGAAGGTACCTTATGGGAGCGGGTCGTACGCCATGGCGGATCTAATAAATTGTGATTATTGTTTCGATCAGTGGTCTTACCCTTGAAAGTGCTTTATTGTTTAGTTCAGTAGTTGTTTGGATTTCTGCTCTTGATATGTACTTGTTGCTTATTCCTTGACATGCCTATTGTATTTCATTATATTCTATCATATGTTATTACTGTTGGACCTTAGTGAGTAACGAGTCGACCTCTCGTCACTACTTCTTCGAGTTTAGGCGGTATACTCACTTGGTACATATTTATTTAATATGTACTCATGCTGCACTTCTGTACTTAACTGTACAGGTTCTAAGGCCGGTGCTTCTGGTTATTGTACCGGAGATAGATCCTGAGCTCGTGGACTTGACTTCACGGTGAGCTGATTCCCCTGGCGATTACCAGCAGCACCATGGGGTTTTCACTTACTTTTATTATTTTCCCCGTCTATTTCATCCAGACTGCGGATTTGTATATATATTACTTTCCTTTGTATATTCCGCTAGTATGCCCGTGACACTCGTGACACTAGTTCCTGGCACACGTGTAGTGTATATTTTGGGTTTTGGGTTGTATAGGCATTCATATGCTTTATTTTGGACACTTAGTGATATGCTTTTATTTTCGTATCCAGCTATCGTCATGTTTAACTGTTTAAAATTGGTAACTATTGACTTGTTTAATCAAATGGGAAGGGTAACACTTAGTGTAATTCATATTGGCTTGCCTAACCCCGTCGTTGGGCGCCATCACGACCTGGATTAGGATTCTGGGTCGTGACAGGGTCCTACATTGTATATTGTGATGCATCGCGCATAGAGCTTAATGCAGTATTGATGCAGGATGGCAGGGTGATTGTATACACGTCTCGACATTTGAAGGTTCATGATAAGAATTACCATGTTCATGACTTAGAGTTGGCAGCTATTGTCGATGCATTAAAGATTTGGAGACATTACCTCTACGATGTGTCATACGAGATATTCACTAATTATCAGAGTCTAAAACACTTGTTCAAGCAAAAGAATCTAAATTTGAAGCAACAGAGGTGGTTAGAGATGTTAAAAACCATGATATCACCATTTTGTACCATCTCGGGAAGGCCAATATGGTGGCTGATGTATAGAGTAGAAAGTCTATGAGGCTGGGTAGATTTGCATATATTCCAGTTGGTGAGAGACCGCTAGCATAAGATGTTTAGGCCTTGGCCAATCAGTTCGTGAGGTTAGATGTTTTGGAGCCTAGTCAGGTTCTTGCTTTCACGGTCTCTCAATCTTCTTTGTATGAGTGCATCAGAGGGTGTCAGTATGATGGCCCCTACACGGTGCAACACGGTGATTCCAAGAAGGTTTCTATTTGAGAGAATAGAGTGTTGTGGATGCAGGATCAGATTTGTGTGCCAAATGCTGATGGGCTTCGCAAATTGATTCTCGAGGAGACCCACAGTTCTCGTTTTTTCATTCATCCCGATGCCGCCAAGATGTATACGTATTTGAGGCAACATTATTGGTGGAGAAGAATAAATAAAGATATAGTTAAGTATGTTGCTCGGTGTTTAAATTTCCAGCAGGTGAAGTACGGGCATTAGAGATCTGGCGTTTTGATTTAGAGACTTGAGATTCCCGAGTAGAAGTGGGAACGTATTACCATGGATTTCGTTTTTGGGCTCCCACAGACTTCGAAGAAATTTGACGCAGTATGAGTCATTGTGGATAGGTTGACCAAGTCGGCGCATTTTATTCCTGTGGCAGCTACCTATTCTTCAGAGCGCTTGGCTGAGATCACTATTCGCGAGATTGTCCGTTTTAACGGTGTGCCGGTGTCCATTATTTTTATCGGGGCACACAGTTCAAATCATATTTTTGGAGGTTCGTACAGTGTGAGTTAGGCACATGAGCTGAGTTGAGTACAACATTTCACCCCCAGACAAATGGGCAGTCCGAGAGCACCAGTTTGATATTAGAGGATATGCTCCGCGTCTGTGTAATAGATTTCGGGGATTCTTGGGATCAGTTCTTGCCGCTTGCAGAGTTTACCTACAACAAAAGCTACCAATCGAGTATTCAGATGGCTTCTTATAATATGGGAGGTGATGTCGTTTGCTTATTGGTTGGTTTGATTGGGGAGAGGCTCGATTATTATGTATTTATTCGATTCAGGATGGCTTGCAAAATGTTAAGATGATCCAGGATCAGCTTCGTACAGCACAGTCTAGACTGAAGATTTATGCCGATCAGAGAGTTCGTAATGTTACATTCGTGGTAAGACAGAGGGGTTTGCTTCGGGTTTCACCCATGAAGGGTGTGATGAGGTTCGGGAAGAAGGGAAAGTTGATCCCTTGGTATATCAGACCTTTTGAGATCCTTGAGAGAGTTGGTGAGGTGGCCTACAAGCTTGCCTTTCCACCTAGCTTATCAGTAGTTCATTCGGTGTTCCATGTTTCCATGCACCGTAAGTATCATGGTGATCCGTCCCATGTATTAGATTTCAACTTAGTCCAATTAAACAAGGATTTGACTTATAAGGAAGAGCCAATGGCTATTCTAGCAAGGCAGGTCTGGAAGTTGAGGTCTAAGAGTTATTATTCTATAAGAGTGCAGTGGAGAGGTAAGCTAATCGAGGCAGCTACATGGGAGTCCAAGTCCGATATGAAGAATAAATACCCCCACATTTTGACCAGTCTAGGTATTTTTCAACATCCGTTCGAGAATGAATGTTTCTTTTAGAGGTGGAGAATGTGATGACCTGATAGGTTGTTTTGAGTTCTAGCCCTTCTTTGCGTATTTCGAGACCTCGATTAACTTCGTTTAGTATTTCTCAATTTGTCCGCACAATCCGTGTCTTTCTACAGAAAATTTGAAGAAACCCTAATTTTTAGCGTTAAAAATTACTTGAATTGACTACGGTCAATAGTTTATGCAAACAACTCTGGATCGGTATTTTAACGATCCACGTGGGTCCGCATCATGATTTTGGACTTGTAAGTATGCCCCAAATGGAATTCGGAAGTCCCTAACTTAATTTGACTTGATTTTTTGAAAACTAAAAATTTGAAGATTTAAAGATTTACTACGTTTGATCGTGGTTGACTTTATATCTACTGGGTTTGATTCTTGGTTCCGGGACTTGTAACAGGTCCATTTTACTATTTAAAAAATTTTCTTCAAATTTTGGTGCAAAACATAGTTGATTTGAAAGGATTCGGACGTACGACTGTGAATTTTGAAGTTCTTGAGTTTTTTTGAAAATTTCATGCATTTTGATGTCCGCTTCATAGTTATAGGTGATATTTTGGTGTTCTGATCGCGTGAGCGAGTTATATGATATTATTACACTTGTGTGCATGCTTTTGGTTTGGAGCCCGAGGGGCTTGAGTGAGTTTCAGACGTGTTTCAGACGAATTTGGATAGTGCAACGATTGTTGGTACAATTCCCAACTCTGGTGTCTGATGCAGATCTTGCGTTTGCGAGTCTCACTTTTGCGGACATATGTTTGCATCTGCAAGCAGGGATTGGGATTGGGTAACCTCACATTTTTGAATAAGTGATTCGCTATTGCGAACATCGCATGATCGCTTTTGCAATCATTTTGTCGCATTTGTGATGCCTGGCAACAATGGAGTATCTTCGCAATTGTGGCCTCAATTTCAAAGTTGGGATCTTCCTATTTGTGATCATTTTGTCGCTTTACGACTTATGGGCTTCTGAGGTAGGGCTCGCATCTGTGACGGTGGTATTTGCGAACAAAACATCGAAATTGCGACATCTGCAACTCGTAAAGAGGGGGAAAACGAGACTTAGCTCATTTTACACCATCTAAACACTCTAGAGGCAATTTTCCAAGAGGATTTTCTTCCCAAATTCATTGATAAGTAACTTTAATCCATTATGTTTTTTTTGTAGTAAAATCGAGATTTAAACCTCATATTGAGGTCTGATTTCAAAATAAATATATAACCAAGTTCGGGGGTGAACGGGTAATCGATTTTGGTCCAAACATGGGATTCTGACCAAACGAGCCAGGGTTGACTTTATTTGACTTTTTAAAAATGATCAAAATTAAACCTCTTTCATTAATTGGTAGTTTCTAAAGCCTATTTTGAATTATTTGAACTATATTTCGCTTAGATTTGATTGGTTTGGAGGTTAATTCTAGAGGAAAGGTCGTGGTTGAGAATTGATTTGGTTGCGGAGTGAGGTAAGTGTCGTGGTTAACCTTGACTTGAGGGGTTAGGAGTTGTTGGTCTATTTGGTACGTGTTTCTATGTTGGGACAACTTATACGTGAGGTGACGAGTATCTATACGTCGTCATTTGGTTAAAGCATGCAGGTGAAAGTTGTTTCTTTGTATTATATTGTTTCATTGATTATGTTTTTCATGTTTAGATTAGATTTTTACTTATTATAATCGTTCGTTTCATATGTATTTCTTATTTCAAAGATGTGAAATATTTTGAAAGTTGAGTTTTATATCATGGCACTGTAATTGAAGTGAAATTGTTACCCTCCTTGCTTTTTTTATTCGGGTTTGTATTGTTGCTTGGTGAGGAAAGAGTAAAGCACGAAAGGCATTGTCGTGCCTTATTTGCATTCATTATCATATATTGAGAGATTTGAGAGTAAAAGCATGAATGGTAACCACGTGCCGCTGAGTAAAAGCAAGTGTGATGTCGTGCCATTATATTAATGATATTACATGGTGAGGATGAGAGTAAAAGCATGAAGGGCGATGACGTGCCATTCATCTTCATTTCATTGCCTTGTTTGGTTTCTGGTTTTGGTGATTTCGTACTCGTAGTTTCTATGATATCTCCCCTTTCGCATGTCCCCTCCCAGTTAATATTTTATCGTTCTCCTTGTTATTTTTGATTCTGTATATGTACTTGCACATGATTTTTATGTGGGTGTCTTGTCATAGCCTCATCACTATCTCGTCGTGGTTAGGCTCAACACTTATGAAGTATATTGGGTCGGTTATACTCATACTTCACTTTTGCACTTCTTGTGTTGATACTGGTATTGGTACCAGTGGTGCTTAGAGGTGCCTTGGCTCAGATCGCTTTCACTTAGAAGACTCGAGGTAGATATGCTAGTGGTCATAGACCTTGAAGTCCCCTTTCAGTTAAAATTTTGTGTTATATTGACAATAAACACATTCAAGTATGCTCACCAATAAAAAAAAATCAAGCAGTACTATAGCTATATTATAATAAACTTAGTGATCTTTTACCACAAAAGTCGTCACTCAAAATTACGCCCCTAATAAAATATTGTTAGAACAAATAGAATAAAATTGTTCCAATTTCACTCTTGTGAATATCCCACAATGTTGGGTGAGACGGCCCTTGTTGTCAGGGCCAAAGTCAACCTATTGTTATACTCTTGGAACTCTCCAGAAAGTGCCTATCAAAAGTTTTACAGTTTATCGTAAGTTTTATGGTTAAAGAAAGGTTTTCTTTTCTTTTTCGAAAGTTGTATAGAAAATGTTTAAAGTTTGTTATGTTACACCTAAGTTTCAATGATGACAATAGTGCAAATCTAAATGTATCCATTCAATTACAGGAAATTAGAAAACAACACTACTTTAAAGGAAATCCTTTTGGTATGGACATTAGAAAGTAAACAAGATCAAAAGGCAACAAAAACGAGGCTAAATCAAAGGAAGTCAAAGCCATCAAAAAGGAAACAAAATCAAGTCCATGTTCTAAAGGAAGTCAAGGCTAAATCAAAGGACATCGAGGCTTTTAAGATTGATCAACCAAATCAAGCCACAAATCACTCCATTGAACATGGTTATTAAAGGGAAGGACGTAAACAAATCCATCCCTCTTGTTCATGATTTGGAGGCATGCCTTGGGTCAAATCTATTAGAGTATTTTGTGCCTCAATCAAAGATCAATATGCAACGACTATTCAAACTCTCCTATAAGAAGACTTCCAAACTCAAGAAGACGATCACGCAACTACATCATACGTTTCTAACCTTTCTAATTCTTAGTACAAACATTGTATTCTTGAGTCTACAAGTGTCACAAAAGATAGGAAAAGTTAGAACACAAAACGAGAATTGTTTCAACATTGCAAAATCAGTGTTGCTATATATCGTTGATGGTGAACGTACTAAAACCATCACTACTGTAAAAATTTATCAAATATCTAAGAGAACCCGTGTGACCCAAGAGAACTGGACGTGGGTACCACACCGATACTGAACCAGTATAAAAACTGTTGTGTCTTCTATACTTTTATGTTCATTTGGTTCCTTCCTACTAAAATCATTCACTATGCTAAGTCCAGTCGACTAAACTTACACTTAATCAACTATGATTTTAAATCGGTTACAATTCACACCCTCCTCTTGTACTTTCAATTGGTATAAGAGGAAGGCTCACAAACTTTGCATAACACGAAGTGAGGAAAAGATCATGGGATCAAATGTAGTCGTTGGAGCGCTATTTCAAGAAGGAACGTTTCAGGTACGACCCGCGTATTTTAGCGGCCAACACTTTTCTATTTGGAAAGTACGTATGGAGACCTACACTATGTCATATGACATTATAGTTTGGCGCATGATAAAAAATGGAAATCTTCCGATTCCACCACAGAATGATGAAAATGGTCAGGTCATAGTATCAATTGATCCACTTGATTTAGATGATTACACTGAAGAACAATCAGCCGTCATAACAGTGAATGCTAAAGCAAAAATCTGTTGTACAATGCTATCGATGGAGAAAAATATGAAAAGATATAAAGCTGTGAAACTGCAAAGAAAAGGTGAGATAAATTAGAGGTCACATATGAAGGAACCAACAAAGTGAAAGAAACAAGGATCAATCTCCTAGTTCGAGAATATGAATTATTTCAAATGAAGGATGGAGAGTCGGTAGAGAAAATGTTCTCCAGGTTCAGCAAAATCTTTGGAGATTTAAAGTCATTTGGTAGACCAACCAAAAGGGGAGAACTGGTCAGGAAAATTCTAAGAAGTCTTCCCACGATTTTGAGACCCAAAGTCATTGCTATGAAATGTCAGGATCTTGACAAAATATCGTATAATAAACTTAGAGGTGATGTAATTGCATTTCAGAAAACATACTTAGACAGGAAAATTCAATAAGAAAAGAAGAAGACATTTGCAATCAAAGTAACTATGGCTGAACCAGAAAATGAAGAGGAAGATCAAGTAGGAGAACAAGATGAAAACATAGCTATGCTTTCTCAAGTCGTAACAAGCATGATGAGGAAAAAGAGAAATAGCAGGAGAGGTAAATAAAACTTCAAAAAAGAAAGGATGAACAATGACAATGATAAAAATGATGGAAGATGCTATGAATGTGGAAAACATGGACACATTCAAGCTAAGTGCCCTGAACCAAAAAAGAAACTGAGCATGAACTTTCAAACAAGAAATCCTTTGGATCTTGGAGCGATGAAGATGAATTTGATCACGAAAAAATCGCCAACATGTGTTTTATGGCCATCGATGGAGATAGCGATGAAAACTCAAGCAAACTTGGTCTCATGGCAGACGAAGGTACAAGTGAGGTACATGTTCCTACATGTCCTAACTGTCATGACTTCAAGAATTTATTGACATTGCTCTTGTAGATCTTGAGAAAGTTCTGAATGAACTTCGAAAAATCTAAGTAAAAAAGAAAGACTGGGCTCTAAAGTTAGAAGTATGTGAAATTGAAAGAGACATGCTTCAACATGAAGTTGATGAACTTCAACTTCAACTGAATGGATAACGAAAATCCACCAGTCATAGATCAGTTAGATCAAATCAGTTCGTTCCTCATAATCCTCCACCTATAACTAGAAATCCTTCATCATGTACTTATTGTGGTAAAAATGGGTACATCTCTGACCATTGCAGGTTTTAAATTAGAGGAGAAAATGTCTCTGAAAATTCTAATAATACCTCATGTTTCTACTGTAGGAAACTTGGTCATACTTCTAACCATTGTAGGTTCAAGAAAAATAGGAGATGGGTATGGCGACCCAAGCCCTCCAGTCAAGCTAATACTTAGAACACTAACCATTTAGGACCCAATCAAGCTTGGGTATCTAAAAATAAGTAATTTTTTTTCCTGCAGGAACAACGCAAGAAGAATAGAAAAGGGAAATGGTATCTTGATAGCGCATGTTCTAGACATATGACTGGTGACAAACAACGGTTCAAGATGGTCACCAAATTAGATAGAGGAACTGTCACATTTGGAGATAAATCAAAAGGAAATGTAATTAGAGTTGGAAGAGTTCCTCTCATCTCAACATGTGATGTAGACGAAGTATACCTGGTTGATGAACTTGGTTAGAATCTTCTAAGTATCAGTCAACTATGTGACAATGACTATGAGGTTCGTTTTAAAAAAACATGGTTGGTTTATTGAGACGAATCATGTAAAATTATTCTTTCTGGTAATAGACACATGAATGTCTATACTATCAGTAATATAGATAGTCTTGGTAATAAAATTTGTCTAGCGTCTATGATTGATAATCCTTGGATATGGCATAAAAAGCTTGGACATGCTAGCATGCATACTATTCAAAACTTTCTAAATGCGATCTTGTCATTGGTCGTCCAAAACTAGATTTTTCAAAAGATCATATTTATGATGCATGTCAATTACGAAAAAAAACTCATTCATCTTTCAAAACTAAAAAACATTGTTTCTACTACTAAACCCCATCAACTATAGCATATGAATTTGTTTTGTCCAACTACAAGTGCTACTATTGGTGGTAGAAAAGCTTTTGTTATCGTAGATGATTTTTCTCGTTCCACTTGGGTTATTTTTCTGATTCATAAAGATGAACTAAGGAATTTTTATGTCTTCTTTAAGAAGGTACAACGTTTAAAGGGATACTACATCTCCACTATCAGAAGTGACCATGGAGAAGAGTTCGAGAGTAGAGCATTTGAAAACTTCTGCAACAATATAGGTATCTCTCATAACTTCTCTTCGCCAAGATCAAATCAGCAGAATAGAGTGGTAGAACGTAATAATAGAACTTTGTAGGACATGGAAAGAACCATGATTGTGGAAAACTCTCTACCTCACCACTTCTGGGCAGAAGTTGTAAGCACATCATGGCATATTATCAACAGATGTCTGATTCGACTCATTCTTAAATAGATTCTATATGAGCTATGGATTGGTAACCCAACATTAGTTACTTCCACCCATTTGGATGCAAATGATTCATTCATAATAATGGAAAAGACAATTTGGGTAAGTTTGATCAAAAAAGCGATGAAGGTGTATTTCTTGGATATTCTCCCTCAAGTAGAGCATATAGTGTTTACAATAAAAGAACTTTATGCATTAAAGAACCTATTCATGTTGTTTTTGTGGATGTACCCTTGCTCAAGGAACGAAAAACTTCCTGAAGATGAGGAAATCTCTATTGTGCAAAAGCCAGTTGTTACAGGAAAGACAGTCATGATCGGTTGAACAACCAACAGAATTAGTCAATTGAGGAACACATTGAAATCCGTGAATCATCTTCTACTTAAGAGTCAACCACTGTGGAAAAGGAGCCAGTCACACTTGTTCCAAATGAATGAAAAAGTGAACCTGGATATCCCCACAAGTTCATCATTGGAAATCCACAAGAGGATATCACCACCATAAGATCTCAGAAGCTCAACTCTCACATGGACTTAATATCACAACTTGAGCCAAAGAAGATTGATGAAACCCTTAAAGATATTTAAGGGCTTCATCAACCTTCTTTGGCTCAAATGCTTCCATTTTAGGAACTAAATGGGTCTTCAGAAATAACTTGAATGAGTATGGTCAAGTCGTTCGTAACAAAACACGGCTAGTTGCTCAAGGTTATTCTCAACAAGAGGGAATCAACTACGATGAAGCATTTGCACCTATAGCAAGATTAGAGTCTATTCAAATACTACTTGCATTTGCTGCTCATAAAGGATTCAAACTATTTCAAATGGATGCAAAAAATGCCTTCCTAAATTGATAACATCTATGAAGAAGTATACGTGAAATAACCTCCTGGATTTGTAAGTGACATCTTCCCAAACTATGTATTCAAGTTGTCTAAAGCTCTATACAGACTCAAGTTAGCCCCCTGTGCCTGGTATGAAAAATTAAGTTCTTTCCTTATAAATCAAGGTTTCAAACGAGGTAATATCGACACAACCTTGTTCGTTAAGCACTCAAATTCAGGTAATCTTGTTACTCAAATTTATGTTGACGATATTATTTTTGGAAGCCCTATCTTTGTATTATGTGAAGAATTTTCTCATACTATGAAAGGAGAATTTGAAATGAGCATGATGGGAGAGCTAACTCTCGCTCTTGGACTGCAAATCAGACAATCTCCCGAAAGGATTTTTATTATCCAAACCAAGTACACCAAGGAACTTATAAAGAAGTTTGGTATGGAGAATGCAAATTCCATTGGAACTCTAATGAGTCCAACAACTATGATTGAAGAAGACAAGAATGAAAAAAGTGTGGATGAAATGATGTATAGAGGAATGATTGGATATTTATTATATCTTACTGCTAGTCAACCAGATATAATGTTCAGAGTATGTAAATGTGCAAGGTTTCAGTCGACTCCAAAAGAATCCTATTTACATTAGATATCTTATTGGGACCACTGAATTAGGATTTTGTTATGCTCATTCTAACAATTTTGTTTTAAAAGGTATTTCAGATGTAGATGATACAGGTGATAGGATTGGCAAGAAAAGTACTAGTGGCACACGCCAATTGTTGGAAAATGCACTAATTTTCTGGCATAACAAGAAACAAAACTGTGTTGCCTTGTCAACTACTGACGCAGTATATTTAGCTGTTGGAAGTTGTTGTACACAAGTTCATTGGATCATGCGTCAACTTCTCGATTATAATTTATTTCTTACCTCTACTCCTATATTGTGCAATAATACAAGTGCTATATATTTGTCAAAAAATTATGTGCATCACTCTAAGGCAAAACATAAAGAAATTAAGCATCATTTTATCCGTGATCATGTTGCAAAAGGTGATATGGTGTTAGAATTAGTTAGTATTGAGTCTCAACTTGCTGATATTTTTACAAAACCTCTTTGAGAAGAAAGATTTTGTCTACTGCGTAAAAAGATTGGTATTACGTTTATTATGTAAAAAATCTTTCATAAAATATTTTACGTCCTTTGTTTGTTTGTTATGAGTGTATTAATTTTGATGTGAGTGTCTTTATTACACTTCCATTGGTGCTGACGAAGGAACTCCTCAGAAGTGTCACTTTTTCTGTACCTGACTTTTCCTTTAACCGATGCAACCCTTCAACCTTCCAAAAACCTAGATAAGTACCCCTTTTCTTTCTCATTCTTCATCTCTTCTCACAAAATTCCTCTACCATGGCAAAGAGAAACCTCTCATCTTCCACTGCTACAAGACGAAGCAGATGATTTCAGAAAACCCACAACCCTGAAGAAACTGTCGACCTTGAATCATCTCTCGATTCAGACTTCCTCAAAATCGATAATGAAAGCAGTTTGTCATCGAAGGATCTTCCTATTAGCCAGAAAAGGCCGGAAAAAAGGATTATTAACAAAGCACCAAAAAGCCTGCATGCAAGAAAGGAAAAGTGGAAAGCACATATTTTGAGCCAGAGGACAAGCTGAACTTCTATGGACCAAGTGAGAAATCAAAGTTTGAGTCTTATAAATCTAAATCTATGGCTTATGGACGCTCTGTAAGTCTCTCTTTTATGAAATATTTGCACCTTGATGTGATTGCTATTTTTTACTTTCAACATCTTTCTTCTCTGTTTGATACTATTGGAAATTCTGCGTATGAAGAGCCTATGGGGATGTTTTATGCAAATCTATTTGTTAATGACAAAGATGACTTAGAGTCCATGGTTTTAGGCACTGGTATTGTTCTTGATCCCTATCAATTTGAGAAGATATTTTCTGCTAAGTTTCATGGTTATGATATTTTTGTGCAAAATTCCTAACCTAAAGACTTTGAAGTTTCCTTAGAAGAGGCAAACGTTTTTCTGTCTGATAATCCTCCTGACATTGGTCCTAAAAATATCAAGTTTGAACACCAAGTTTTAGCCCCATGATATCCACTACCTTACTTCCTAGAACTGGGTCCCTCATAACTTTGACTACTAGAGATATATTTGTTCTTTATTTTGTTGTGAACAATAAAAGGCTTGACTGGTTTGTGTGAATTCGTCAATATATGCTTGAAAGTATCAGGGATATATCCTCTTTTGCAGCTTGTTTACCCGATGGTGTGCTCATGTCACATATTCTTGAAGTCATGAAGGTTGACTTGACATCGTTCTTTCCCAAGCACATTACTAGTACCTATGATAAGACAACCATTTCTATGATGGGTTACACCTTAAGTGACGATGGATGGGTCAGGCGTGCCAAAGTTGAAAGTGCTCCAGTGTAGGTTGAAGCACCTATTGAACCAACAGAGCCTCAATCGACCGCCACTAACAATCTACAGCAGATTCAACAAAGTCTAGATGGGGTAAAAGTCACGCTCATTGCAATGAAAGAACAGGTGGACAAGATTAGGGAAGTCACCAAGGGAATAGGTACATATGTGGAAAAACTCAGGATGGACATGGGAGCCACGAAGAGGCAAGGAATCAGGGCATTCAACTCCATGATAGAAAAAATGGACAAAATCACCAAAGAAGTTGAAACGTCCTATGACTCTTTCTTCACCAAAGTGATCAATAGCATGAAGTACTTTCTAGGGAGGAACTAAGGCAGTGTGTGTGTTAAAAATAATTTTTTGTCATCGCGTGCTTTTATTTTGTGAACTATGTTTGCGTTGGTCGGTAAGAACCATTAATCCATGCCTCTGCTAAAGGCATAACCTCTGCTACCCTAACTACTTCGTCTATTATCTACCTTATTTTGTATGTTCTGTCTGCACTTGTTTTTTTTTCTTTTTGATTGATGTAAAAAGGGGAGAAGCGTAATTGAGTAAACCAGAGCAACAACTCAAGGGGAGTAGTGATGAGTAAATCAAAGCAACAACTCAAGGGGGGCAGACATCTTAAGCTATGAAAGGGAAGTATACTCTATTTACTCTTTTTTTTATTTTCATCATCAAATAGGGGGAGATTTTTACACCTTAGTTTCAATGATGACAATAGTGAAAATCTAATTGTATCCATTCAATTGCAAGAAATTAGGAGGCATCACTACTTCAAAGAAAGTCCTTTTGGTAAGGACATCAGAAAGGAAACAAGATCAAAAGGCAACATCATTAACAAGAACGATGTTAAATCAAAGGAAGTCAAAGCCATCAAAAAGGAAACAAAATCAAGTCCTGGAGCTAAAGGAAATCAAGGCTAAATCAAAGGACATCGAGGCTTTCAAGAAGGAAACATATCAAGTGCAGCTGCTAGAGAATATCAAGCCATATTTTAAAGACTGATTTAGAATATGAAGATAGTGAAGATTGATCAACCAGATCAAGCCACAAATCACTCCCTTGAATATGGATATGAAAGGGAAGGACGTAAATGAATCTAGCCTATCTCTTGTGCGGGATTCGGAGGCACCCCTTGGGTCAAATCTCTTAGAGGAGTTTGTGCCTCAATCAAAGATCAATCTGCAACGACTACCCAAACTCTCCTATAGGATGACTGCCAAACTCAAGAAGATGATCACACAACTACATCATCTGTTTCTAAGCCTTTCTAGTTCTTAGTATGAACACGGTATTCTTGAGTCTACAAGTGTCACAAAAGATAAGAAGAGTTAGAACACAAAATGAGAGTTACGTCAACATTGCAAAAATCGCTGTTGTTGTACATCGTTGCTGGTGAACGTACTAAAACCATCACTAATGTAAATATTTATCAAAGATCTAAGAGAACCCTTGTGACCTAAGGGAACAAAACGTAGCTACCACACCGGTATTGAACCAGTATAAAAATTGTTGTGTCTTCCTTACTTTTATGTTCATTTATTTGTTCATTCCTGCTGAAATCATTCACGGTGCAAAGTCTAGTCGACTAAACTTGCACTTAGTCAACTAAGATTTTTAAATAGGTTACAATTCACCCCTTGTACTTTCATGTTATGATTTACAGTTTCATGAAATGCTTTTTAATGCTTATTGCCTTTTCATAGGTGACGTTACAAACTGTCACTATATATTGTATTTTGTGTATCCCTAAAGTATCACTCCAACCATATTGGAAGAAGTTGATGATACTTACGGGGTACAATTGTTTTTATTGTACTCATTCCCCTTCTCTTTGGTGGGCATTATGTGACATTACGATAGCTTTGCTTTTGGTGGTGGCGCGGCGAGTTAGGTTGCTACCGCTCTCCCCTCTTTATCTTGGAAGCTATTTTATAGTTGCCTATTCTTATGTAAAACATTAGAGGTTCCATGACATACATCACGGGAGGTCTAGTACATGCATAGGACTTCATTGTCATTATCTTTATGGTTTTGCATTAAACATGTCAATTCCACATATTGTTTTAAAGTGAAAAATCTTAACTTCATTTTATCGAAAATAATTTAAATGTTTTATTGAATTATCGTATCATATGGTCATGAAAGCGTTATATAGTGGTCCGCTCAGTGCTAGTTAACGGCATTTGGTGCTTGTCATATGTATATATCCCTATAATCAGGGCATGGAAATAAGTTCTAGGTATATATCAAATTCTGAAAAAGTACGTACCTCATATAAAAGGCTCCCGGCCAAGTATTTGCACGTGGCAACAAGTTTAATTTCCTGAATTATATATGGAACTTTAGTTAATTCATGAAGATTGTAATATTTCAAATGCAATAACAAAAAAAACATGACAGAGTAGGATTCGCAAATAACAGAAATACATAATGTACATCAACAATAAGACCTTGATGTGTGTAAATATACCTAAGACCCGGTGCTGCTGAAGTACCAGGACTTGTGGCGCTTGAAGCCGCAAGAATGTCTATTCCATCCTTAAAAAATTTCATCCGTACGTTGATTAGTTCAATGTACTTTATAATATATATATATATATATATATATATATATATATATATATATATATATATATATATATATATATATATATATATATATATATATATATATATATATATATATATATATATATATAATATGTGTTCATATCATATAAATATTTTGAATTTATGTTACTTCATTTGTTGGTCTCTGTATATCAGGAAGACATGTCTGATCATTACTAGCAAAGCCCCTGGAAGATGAAAGTTAATTAGTTCAAAATAAAATGACTAATTGGAAGACAAAAACACTATAAATTAGAAAGAGTGATCAAACATTAGAATAATAGAAAAGGAAAATCTAAACACAACTGGCAGAGTTGCGCGCTGTCACCATACGATTTTCCATGACTGGATTAGAGGGGTGTTATAAGAGTCAATAATCTCGTTGTTAGTTTAAAAATTATGCTTTCTGCGATGTCTTGTCTAGCAAAATATTAATTAATTGTCCCATGAGTAATTAATTTTTATCTCGCATCATGGTGGGATAATAATACCGAGGTTAATTACTAATGCTTGGTTAAAAACCAAAATGGCACATTCACCCTTGTCTAAAGCTTTTCTCCAAAAACATTTCAAGGTAAAAGTTGAAAATGAAGTTTTTTACATTAACCAGTATTTTATATTATACCCATATGTCCCATTTTTCGTCAGATGAACCAAACACCTATCAATAAGTGTATATATCCAACTAAATAATCCTATCATTGTTAATCCCATATTTATTAATTCTCGATAACTTGTTCTCCAATCACACGACCCCTTAGGAAATAAAATGTATATAAAAGTAAAACTAACTTACAAAATATTACAAAGACAATTGTTATATAAAGAATTTTGAAAATTTACCTGTCAGAAAAGGATGGCTGACAGCTACTTCCTCGCTGCAACATATTTAATTCTCTAAATGACGGAAACTTTAATTAATTCATCATAGTATTTTCAAATCAATCATATAACAAGAAATATGACAGAGTATGATTGAACAAATAACAAGAGGAGGACCAGACTTTGCCTCCAAAATACAACACAAGATTGATAGAGATCAATCTTTAAAAAAAAAGGTGCTAGGATAGGGACTACATAGATCTTCCTACCCGGCTAAATCTATCTGACTCATTTGGACCTAATAGAAGGGAGTTCCACTTGTCACATGGCAATATTAATCTCCTAAGAAGTTTTAAAGAAGGTCTTTGTAAGATTTTAAATTAATATTAATTTAATAGAGGGTTTAATAATATTATGGCTAGGGTTAATTGATAGCAAAAAATGGGAGACTATCTCTATATTCTCCACTACTCTTCTTAACCATTTAAGTGCTTGCTCCGGCTGAAAAATTAAATGTCTCAAAGTCTAATTTCAACGCGCTAGATTTCTTAACATCAAGTCGAGCAATACTTTTGCTAAACATATATGTTTTCCTATCTTCCATTATAGGAAGTAAAAATAATAATTTTGAATATAGATTATCAAATGGGATCATGCAGTACAACCCCGAACTCAAACCCGAATGTGCAAATCTTGAGTCTGCCTCTTATGGAATTCTATATCATTGACAACATGAAATCCAAATTTGCTGTCTGAAAAATTAGGTTTTTAAACATAGCATGATGAACTACCCTTGCTATATCATCTCTCCACATTGTTCCAACACATGTCGTGCACTATATTATGTAATGTAGGATATTGAAACATTATTGATAGAATCCAAGGAAATTCCATTTAAGGTTCAACTGAGACGAAAAGAAAATTCCATCTTCTAAAGAATAAAAGTAAAAAATTCATGAGTATCCTGGAATTTCACTTGTAGAAATTGAAACTCCAGAACAATGGCTATTTTAAAAAATAAAAAAAAATCCTGAATGGTGCAATAATATATTTTTTGAATGACCCTTGGCTTCCTCATAAACGACGACTTGCGGCATATAGCGTATCTACAAGGTAAATACTCATAAACGATGACTTGCGACATACTTATTTCAGAGACTTAAAACTATGCCACCAAATCCAATCAACTTAGGGTTGTCAAAACTCCGGGTGGAAAGCTAGTTACCAGACAACCAAGAAGCGAGCTAGCTAGCGGCCCAAAATGTCCGGAAGAGAATCCAAGGGCTGAATACAAGAGATCCAGATTGTCCAGGAACCACAGGACTGTGAATTCCTGCTTATGGAGGTGTGCTAGTTGTAAAGAAAGAATCGTCGGGGCTTAATTTCTTGGTTGAAGAAAAAAATATTGTGAAAAAGGAGTTGAAGATTCACAAGGCAAAATCTGTCCGACTCAGCTTACAAAGAAATTAGCATTGTCACAGTTGGACCTAATATAAGGGAGTTCCACTTGTCACATGGCAATATTAATCTCCTAAGAAGTTTTAAAGAAGGTCATTGTAAGATTTTAAATTAATATTAATTTACTAGCGGGAAGGACAACCCTAATCTAATCAGTTCTAAATTCAATCTCCGCATATACAATGCTAATTAATTTACTACCACCCAAACTAATACACAAACTAAAACGAATTCAACGCAACTTCCTGTGGGGCTCAACTGATCAAAATCGTAACTTGCATTTAAAAAATTGGGACAAAATCACCTCGTCGAAGTCAGAAGGGGGCTTGGGACTACAAATACTATCCCAAAAAAAAAATAAAGCCATGCTAACAAGCCTTCTTTGACGTTACAAACATTCCAACAACTCTCCTTAGACAAACATATTATCAACAAATATGACCACCCACAAGAACACTCCAAAAAAATTTTATACGACCTAAAATTACGCCTTAACGATTCCGACTTTTGAAAAAGCATGATAAAAATATTAATTATTGTCGCTCAGGAACCAGTTGGAACATAACCAATGGAAAAAACATACATCTTTGGTCTGACCACTGGATTGCAAATAACTTATCACTTAGACACTTAATTTAAGGACCTATTCCTAAACATGAACTTCACAAATAAGTGATTCACCTCATCTCACACTCAACCTGGGATACCTCTAACCTCTCATTTTCATTACCCCCTCAAATCATAACCCTTATAAAAAACACTCCCATCATTACAACCCATCAAGGGGAAGATACATCCTATTGGCACCATACAAATGATGGACCATTCTCTGCTTCCCCAGCCTAACTATATATATTACACCAAGACTTTCAGTGGAAAATAAAATTTCACAGCAATTGGATTTGGAAACTAACTACACTGCCAATAAAGTACTTTTATGGCTACTTACACATGAGAAACTCCCAACCAAAACACTACTATACCACAGGAAAATTACTAACAACCCCTACTACCCAAATTGCATTAATATTCGGGAAGACATCTCACACATTTTTCTACATTGCAAGCTAGCAAACGCATTGTAGCGTCACCTCCCCTATAAAAACACCTGCAACCAATCTCATGCACTGGCTACACAACCTATGCACCTCACATACACAAATTCAAATAAACTCCAACACTTCTATACCAACGGGATGTTTCGGATACTCAACGGGATGATTTTGGACTTAAACACCAGCTGAAGCACTGTTGGT
>ML260105.1:775-31477 GCA_005239495.1 Nicotiana undulata | reverse complement strand
TGGACCGCAGAATGGCCCCCAGGTGGGCCAAATTTTGAAAACATTCTGCCCGGGTATGCGACCACTATGCGGTCCGCATATATGTTATGCGATCGCATTATGCGTCGCATAACACCCCCTTCAGTTGGGCAGTGATCTGCCTGGGTATGCGACCACTATGCGGTCCGCATACATGTTATGCGATCGCATTATGCGTCGCATAACACCCCCTTCAGTTGGGCAGTGATCTGCCTGGGTATGCGACCACTATGCGGTCCGCATACATGTTATGCGATCGCATTATGCGTCGCATAACACCCCTTCATTTGGGCAGTGATCTGCCCGTGTATGCGACCACTATGCGGTCCGCATACACGTTATGCGATCGCATAGTGCGTCGCATAATACCCAATCTCTGGAAAAATTAACTCCTTTCAAATCTGGGGTATTTTTACAAAAATCAAGGTCTGTTTTAAGAATTTTCCACAGAGATAACCACTCGGGGACTTATTCAGGCATTATTTTAAGCAAGAAATTTTTACGGGTCTTTACATTCTCCCCCCCTTAAAAATCATTCGTCCTCAAATGAGGATTGTGGAAAAATCATTTTATGCAACTTCCCAATTTACACTAGCTCCAATATTTTCAGAAAGTTTTGCCAGAGGTTCCCTTGTATATAGGCCTATCTACCTGTTAGAGAGCCCCAGAAACACATTTCCAAGCATCATTACACAAATTAGTTATCCCTACAACAGGTATACCATTCCACACCTCAAAACTTGCACATATTCAATTACCTTGACCAATGCCTACGGCTCACCATTTAACATAAGACTCTATTAGTGGCATACAATTTGCACATAGTTTTGGGCCACTTCAGTGTACCCCATACAGTTCAATCACCTCAATAGACCATAGGCAGTTTCACTCACTTACCATTTACTAATCCACACTACTATTAATCACTTACTTAGCACATTTGTTTCACAAACTTTTTATTTGCTCTAAAGGTGGCACACCACCTAGTAAGCAACTTCTTGTACAGTTTTAGCACACGTTGGAAAATTACAACAATAAGGCAATTAGGAGAGGAAGGAAAAAAAAACAGGGTGCCTTGGCACGATTCCGAATACAATCATCAAATTGCCTTGGAACCATGTTTCGCACGATCACTACTACACTTGTTCAAACAGATGAGGGTATTTTTCTCTCATTTCTTTCTCTGTTTCCCACGTGGCCTCCTCGACTCGTTGACTCCACCACAGTACTTTAATGGAAGCAATCTCTTTGTTCCTCAACCTACGGACCTGCCTATCGAGAATGGCAACCGGAACTTCTTCGTACGACAATTCTTCACAAACCTCGATGGTCTCAACTGGCACGATGGAGGAAGGATCTCCAATTACCTTCTTCAACATAGACACGTGGAATACCGGGTGCACTAATGACAGCTCAGGGGGAAATTCCAGCCTATACGCGACCTGTCCTATCCGTTGAGCGACCCGATACGGCCCGACATACCTTGGGCTCAATTTACCCTTCTTTCCGAACCGCATGACCCCCTTCATGGGGGATACCTTCAAGAAGACCCAATAATCTACATGAAACTCTAAGTATCTTCGACGAATATCCGCATAGGATTTCTGACGACTCTGAGCAGTTTTCATCCTTTCTTGAATGACTCTAAATTTTTCCATAGCTTGGTGCACATGATCTGGCCCTATCAATTCTGCCTCACCAACCTCAAACCATCCGATCGGAGATCTACATCTCCTCCCGTACAATGCCTCAAATGGGGCCATCTGAATACTAGCATGAAAGCTGTTATTGTAAGCAAACTCTATAAGCGGCAAGTGATCATCCCAGCTACCCTTGAAATCCAAAATACAAGATCGCAACATATCCTCAAGCGTCTGAATAGTGTGCTCCGCCTGACCGTCCGTCTATGGGTGGAAAGCTGTGCTGAGAATTACCTGAGTACCCAGTCCTTGCTGAAATTTCTTCCAAAAGTTAGCTGTGAACTGAGCCCCTCGATCCGAGATAATAGAAACTGGAGTGCCATGAAGCCTGACTATTTCCTTGATATACAACTGAGCGTACTGTTCCGCAGTATTGGTGGACTTAACTGGCAAGAAGTGAGCTGATTTCGTGAGTCGATCCACTATCACCCAAATTGAGTCGAACTTGCGCTGAGTGCGAGGTAAACCTACCACGAAATCCATGTTGATCATCTCTCATTTCCACGTCGATATTTCCATAAGTTGAGTTAACCCACCGGGCCTCTGATGCTCGGCCTTTACCTGTTGACAATTCGAACATTTGGATACATGGCCCGCCACATCCCTATTCATACCGCCCACCAACAAACTTCCCGGAGATCATGATACATTTTCGTAGAACTTGGGTGCACCGAATACTGGGAGCTATGAGCCTCCGCCATTACTCTTCCCCGAAGATTATCTACATCAGGAACACATAGCCTACCCTGACATCAGAAACTTCGACATTGCTGCTGAGAGAAAATGCCGAGACCTTGCCATTCCGAACTGCCTCCTTCAACTGTGCCAACGTTGGATCATCAAACTGCTTCTCCTTGACTTCCGCTACAAGTGACGATTCTGCCCCATTATGCACCATAACTTCCCCCTCTCCTGAGGTGGAGAGACAAACCCCCAAACTGGCCAATTGATAAACCTCCAGAGCCAAGGGCCTCTGATCCGCTTCCAAATGATCAAAACTACCCATAGATTTCCGACTAAGAGCATCGGCCACCACATTCGCCTTTCCAGGATTGTACAAGATGTTCATATCATAATCCTTAAGCAATTCTAACCACATCCGCTGCCTCAGATTTAGTTCCTTCTGCTTGAATAAATACTGAAGGCTCTTATTGTCTGAGAACACATCCACGTAGACTCCATAAAGATAATGCCGCCAAATTTTTAATGCAAACACCACAGCTGCGAGTTCCAAGTCATACGTCGGATAATTCCCCTCGTGATTCTTGAGTTTCCTCGAAGCGTATGCTATGACCTTCCCATGTTGCATCAACACACACCCCAAACCAACCCTTGAAGCATCACAATAGATCACAAATCCCTCTGAACCTTCTGGCAATGTTAACACCGGTGCCGAAGTCAATCTCAACTTCGATTCTTGAAAACTATTTTCACAAGCATCGGACCACTGAAACTTAACTACTTTCTGCGTCAATTTAGTCAATGGGGAGGCGAGGGTGGAGAATCTCTCCACAAACCTCCGATAATACCCAGCTAGTCCCGAGAAACTGCGAACCTCCGTCGGGGTCGTTTGTCTAGGCCAATCTTTCACTGCTGCAATCTTCTGGGGATCAACCTGAATCCCTTCTCTAGAAACAACATGACCTAAGAACGCGACTGATTCCAGCCAAAACTCACATTTCGAAAATTTAGCATATAGGTGGTGATGACGAAGAGTCTGCAGGACTGCTCTAAGGTGATTAGCATGATCTTCCCGACTCCGCGAGTATACAAGGATGTCATCAATAAAACCAATCAGGAAGGAGTCTAGAAACGGTTTAAAAACCCGATTCATAAGATCCATAAAAGCTGCTGGAGCATTGGTTAGCCCAAAGGACATTACCATAAATTCAAAATGACCATAAGGAGTCCTGAAGGCAGTCTTAGGAATATCCTGCTCCCTGATCATCAACTGATGATACCTAGACCATAAATCAATTTTGGAGAAGAACCTCGCACCTTGCAATTGATTTAATCAAATCATCTATTCGAGGCAATGTATACTTGCTTTTGATAGTGACCTTATTGAGCTACCGATAGTCGATACATATACGGAGCGACCCATCATTCTTTCTAACAAAAAGAACCGGAGCACCCCACGGAGACACACTCGGTCGAATGAACCCCTTATCTAATAAATCCTTAAACTGCTCCTTTAACTCCCTTAATTCTGCTGGCGCCATTCTGTATGGTGGGATAGATATTGGTTGTGTATCTGGTAGTACGTCAAGCCCGAAATCAACCTCTCTATCTGGTGGAACCCTTGGAAGCTCGTTCAGAAATACTTCAAGAAACTCATTCACGACTGGCACGGACTCGAGGGCCGACACTTCTAAAGCGGTGTCTGCGACCCGGACCAAATGATAGATACACCCTTTCTTAATCATCTTCGAGGCCTTAAAGCAGGAGATGAATCTACCTTTCGTCACCACACTATTCCCCTTCCACTCAATAACCGGCTCATTAGGAAACTCGAGTCTCATGACTCTCGTTCGGCAGTCGAGCTTGGCAAAACACGAATAAAGCCAGTCCATTCCCATAATAATATCAAAATCTATCATCTCTAGCTCAATAAGATCGGCAGTGGTAACGCGAACACATACCGTGACAACTCAATTCTTATAGACTCGCGCTGCTGTGATAGAATCACCAACCGGAGTTGATACAAAGAACGGCTCATGAAGCTGCTCGGGTATCACCCCAAAACTTGAATCAATAAACGGGGTAACATAGGACAAGGAGGATCCCGGATCAATAAGAGCATATCAATCATGTTCTTGAACATGCAGAATACCTATGACAACATCTGGAGAAGCCTCCGCGTTCTGGCGACCACTCAAAGCATAGAATCGGCTGGGTCCGCCTCTACCACGAGCCCCACACCTAAGTACACCACGCCCTGCTGGAGCAGGAGGACGCACTGAAGATGTGGCGGCTGAAGAACCGGATGACTGGGCAAACCCCCTACCCATGCCCTGGCTGGGTGTACGGCAGTCCCGCTGAAGATGACCCTTTACCCCATACCTGAAGCATAACGGGCGATTCAGATAACAGGTCTCAGTATGGAACCCTCCGCACTGAGGGCACAAAGCCCTCCCCTGCTGCTTGAACCTTCCTCCAGAACGACCTGACTGATGGGGTCTCCTGCTGTCGGATCCTGATCTCCAATGACTAGTCGGTTGATGACGGTGTATGGATGGCGGTGCACTGGCTAAAGACTGAGCATAAAATTGGGGTGGCCCTGTTGGTCCCCTCCCCTGAACTGGTCTCCCCACTTAAACTGCGCTCCCCGAATGAACCACCGACCGGGCTCTGCTGCTACTCTCTCTGTCTGCCCGTATCTTCAGCTTCCTAGCCTCCGTAGCCTGGGCGAACCCCACAATCTTCCCATAATTCATGTCCGAGTGCAAAGCCGCTGTAGCAGCCTCATTCACAACCAAAGGACTGAGACCCTGAACAAATCGTCGAACTCGGGCATCCATGGTCGACACTAACTGGGGAGCATACTTGGACAACCTCACGAACTCCATGTGGTACTCCCAAACACTCATACTTCCCTGCTTGAGGACCTCAAACTCAGTAGCACGGGCTGCCACAGTCTCGGCAGGCAAAGAGTTATCCATGAATGCGTCAACAAACTCGCTCCATCTAGCCGGAGGACTTCCCTCTCTACGGGAACTTTCCCACATCTCGAACCAGGAATATGCTGCTCCCCTCAGCCTATACGAAGCTAACTCAACCCCCTCTGTCCCTGTAGCCATCATCACCCGAAGGGTCATGCACATCTCATCAAGAAAATCCTGTGGGTCGGCCTCTGGATCAATACCTGAGAACTCTGGAGGGGCCAACTGCAGAAACTGGTTGACTCTGGAGCTGGCGGAATCTCCCTGTCCGCTGGAGGACGCAGGGGTAGCATGAGATCTTTGGGCCTGGGCGGACACCAATTGAGTTAACATATGGATAGCTCCTCTGAGGTCCCCCTCGGACGTACCGGGACCGGAAGCTGGGACCGTAAAGGGATCAGGAATGTTGGCGGGAGGGGTTGCAGCACCCTCCGCCGTTGCAGGAACAGGAATGCTTTGATCCAGATTAGAAGGGTCCGACAAATTCAAGGCCAGAGAGTCACTCTCACCCGCACTACCAGGTACATGATTCACAGGCCCACTTGGGGTGGCATTGGCCTCAAGGCCGAGTCGAGCTCTCTTTTTTGGTGCCATTGCTGGAAAAGAAAGAAAAATCGGAACAAAGCATGAATTAGGTAAGGACATTTTCACTCTCTACTTCACTGCACGATATAGAATAACAATGAAAAGAGTAATTTCCTAAATGTCCGTGTAGCCCCCTTATTATCAATGTGGTGGAAAACACACCGATAAGAAGGGCTCTACTAGACACGGCTCCGAGACATCCTAGGACTCTTTTGAAGCCTTAGGCTCTGATACCAAGTTTGTCACGCCCCAAAATCGAGGGACACGACCGGCACTCAATCGAACGACCCCGGTCAAGCGGACCTGGAATTGCCTTTCCTATCCCACGCGTTACCCCATGATTTCAGTATACATTATTCATGTGAAATAGCCATTTAGGCTTAAGCATAAACTTACAACTTGGATTCATTTCTACTTGTTATCCTTACCAACATATTATACCAAATACTTACAAAATACATACAGTATTTGCCAACGTGAATCACGATTCCGAACCGTACCGTTACTTACCCAAAATATATATGTACATTACCCACATTGTGTCTACGGAGCCTCTAAGAGTACAAGGGAGTTTTACAATACTTTCCGGTAACAAGGCTCCGGCTATACCTTACACAAGTACCAAAGTAAGAATCCGGGAGGAAAGATGGCATAAACCACACTGGGCCCCGAGAGAAGAGGGGCTTGCCAAAACCGCTGATAGGACAAGGAGGAGGCACTACTGTCGGTGTGCTGAAGTACCTGCTATAGAACCACCTATTTTAACAAGAATGTAGCGCCCCCGGCAAAAGGGACGTCAGTACACTTGAATTGTACTGGTATGTATGAACAAACTTTACTCAAAGTAAACTCAATAATGCGCAGGCAAGAGACAGAAAGAGAGTCGCACAATTACTGCACAAGACATAGAAAGACATACAATGGAAGTTCCACAATTTTTCATTTCATCAAAATCACAATTTCAAATCCATCCTTGTCCCTCCTCACATCTCACTTTTATTTCTCCTGTTGCGGCGTGCAACCTGATCCCACCTGACAATTGTTGCGGCTCGCAACCCGATCCCACCTGACATTTTCAATCACCCTTATCACTTCTCACATATCACCCTTATCTCCCCTGTTGCGGCGCGCAACCCGATCCCACCTGACAATTACAATCACACCAACGATGACAAATAACAGTTCAATCACAGAGAATTTCAGCAATAAGAATACAACTTCTTTACACAGCCTTTAGCATATACATTCATACTCTTGGGTTCATTATCCTTTTAGAACCGTTTTTCATAACGTGGTAGTGTGATGGTCAACTAAGGATAGACAAGTATTACATTTCACACATCAACATAATTCGGACAGCCAGTTGCACATTTTTATAACAATACACATACCGTATGCTCGAACACTACAAGTGATTTTAAAGATTAAAGTTAGCCATACATACCTGGAGTCGAGTTTCCCTTTTTTTCTAATTTCTATTGCAGTTCACCGAACCGCCTAGCACCGTTAATCTAGTTTACAATGCAACATATTTACCTTAGAATTAGGAGTCTCGAGTTCATTTGAGCATTTTATCAAACACTATGTGATCCCTTAGATTGGCTAAACCCTTTTTAGTAAAAGATTACTCTACTTGCTTCCCTTTGCTAGGTTATGGAAGATTATTCATATACATGCAAGGTCCCAACTTTTCATCCCCATGAACCAACCTAGGTGTGTTTTATTCTCAGTTAAATCCCTAGAATTTGAGAAAATATGGTGAAGGCTTACCTCTTATGATGAAGAAGATGACTAGTACTTGATAAACTTCCAAGCATGGGTAGAGATGGAAGACCAATTTAGGAAAGATGAGTGCTTCTCTCTCTAGAACCCACTCACACTTCTCTCTATTTTGTTCAGAAACCAGTTAAAATTAAAGGGGGCAGGGGTTAAATGAACCTGGGGTCGGGTGTAAAAATTTAGAAAATTTAAAGACCGTGTCGAATATGCGGTCAGGAATGCGATCGCATTCCTGACATGCGGTCCGCATATGGACCGCAGAATGGCCCCCAGGTGGGCCAAATTTTGAAAACATTCTGCCCGGGTATGCGACCACTATGCGGTCCGCATACATGTTATGTGATCGCATTATGCGTCCCATAACACCCCCTTCAGTTGGGCAGTGATCTGCCCGTGTATGCGACCACTATGCGGTCCGCATACATGTTATGTGATCGCATTATGCGGCCCATAACACCCCCTTCAGTTGGGCAGTGATCTGCCCGTGTATGCGACCACTATGCGGTCCGCATACATGTTATGCAATCGCATTATGCGTCGCATAACATCCCTTCATTTGGGCAGTGATCTGCCCGTGTATGCGACCATTATGCGGTCCGCATACACGTTATGCGATCGCATAGTGCGTCGCATAATACCCCATCTCTGGAAAAATTAAGTCCGTTCAAATCTGGGGTATTTTTACAAAAATCAAGGTCCGTTTTAAGAATTTTCCACAGAGATAACCACTCGGGGACTTATTCGGGCATTATTTTAAGAAAGAAATTTTTACGGGTCTTTACATTTTCTCGGGGCTAAGCTATGCCCCCGATCTTACACAAGACTAGGCTATGTCTTTTTCGCTTTGCATATGACCAAACATCATGTATTTGCATCTCATTGGCTAAGATATCACCATTTTTTCCAAAGGCATCATAGTCCGGAAGCATCATACTCATATCCGGAAAACACCATGTCATGGCCCCAAGATCTCTCAATATTGCACATCATTATTGAAAAGTGTCATAGTTCAGAGGCAACATTTTCATAGCCCGAGAACATCATTTCATGGACTACGAATCCCTTATCACATGATTCATGGCCCAGGACATCATGGTCTAAGGACATCATCCCCATCCTCAAAATAAAACTTTCATAGTCCAAAGGGAATTTGAATCATGTTTAGTATATGCTTGCATGCATTGTGTTTAAGTTTTGACGGTGATCCAGGAGGTAACCGTTCCCCCAACGGGAGCAATCTTCACTCCAGTTTCCGTTCAATATTCACATCCTACAATCATTTCAAATGCAACCAGTCACCGTTCGTTACCCATTTCCACTTGATAACTATTCAAATGCTCATCCATAATCGTTCTAAGATACATCAATTCACAATTCCATCTGATATCGTCCTGTTTAGAAGAACCTGTCCATTCCTATTACAACTCCATCGGCTCAGTTCACCGCTGAATTCCGAACTACACACGACTTGATTCCCGTAAAACCCAGGATATGTAGGCAACTCAGAAACTAGAGTCCGACCTCTATTTTATCAAATCACCCCATTCAGTCAAAATTGGTCATCATTTCTTTACGCGACAATTATTTATCATTCCCGGGTAAAGAGGGGCAGCTGTTGATATCTTATTTTCCCTCATATTCCTAATAAATATATATATATACTCTCAAAATAGTATATTTGCATCATCATTTAGTTAATAAACCTATACAAGCATTTTTCATAATTTTCCATAATTTTCAAAGGCATTAAATTAATTTCTTTCTGCAGTTTATTATATAAATATCTAATGATTATCCTTCAAATTATTTTTATGATGATTTAGTTATGCAAACTTATCATTTACACCAACATGTATGTTTCTAAATATATTCCTTCAGTTTTCATAATTACATCTGCATTGTTTAGGCTAATTGCACATTTTTGCAATAATAACCTATATTAATGTATAATTATATTATTTATGCAAAAAATAACTTTAGATATTTTTATAAAGTTATGTTATTATTTTTAATTATTTTAGTGCATAAATTATATTTTTGTTATTCATTTATTACTTTTATAAATTATTTTTACTAAAATGTTGGGTATATAAAAACTAGCCCAACTTTTAAACCTATTTTCGGACCAAATAGTGGCCTAAAACACCTATACACTAGCCCAAATAACCCCAACCCAAACCAATGACTCACTAATCCCAACTCGGTCGATACCAGTTTTACATGTCCCGCCCCACTCACTTTTTAAACCTGGCCGTTGATCTCTCAAGATCAACGACCCTTATTATTTCCCTCCTTTTAATTACCCCCTTCACCCTCTAAACCTAATCACTCCCCTTTTCATCCCGCCCAAATATTCTCTCATCTCCCTTCTCCCTCTCTCAAGAACCCCAGCTTCCACTCCCTAAATATTCTCCTAATCCCACCTAATATGGCATTCCACGGCTATTACATACCATACTCAACCCCCTTCTAGTCATAGCTACTCTCTTATAGTGCTTGCCAAAACATGGAAAGTAGATCTCATCAAAATTTAACCGAAATCAGTTCAAATCCCTGATTTTTTGATGTTATATTGTCTATGTTAAACCTATGGTACCTTGATTCCAAATATTTGGTTATATTTTGTTGATTCTTACTTACCCTAAAATTAGGGTTTATAGATCTCTTCAAAATTGAACCAAAATTGGTTCGATTCTTTGATTTTAAGTGTTATTATGTCTATATTCGTCCTATATTCCACTGTGGGTCCAATAGTTTTTATATTTTGTCAATATTGACTTTCCTTAATAATATAGGGTTTACAAATATCTTAAATTGATTTTCGGACTTATTTTTATATTTATTTTCCTTGTTTGAATTTGTTACCATTTGATTCCTACTATTATATAAACCCCTCCACCAATTCCCTTCAAGAACAAGAGTGGATCACAAATTTTCACTAAAAATATTGAGGCTTTACTCTGCGTTCATTTACCTTCTTGTTCTATTTTTTATCTTTGACGAGTGAAAGCCAAGGCCGCCAGATTTCCTATTTTCTGACCTTTCTTTGGTGTGACCACTGCGCTGGGTTCTTGAAACCGTTGGGAACTTGATGCATCTGAGATTCCGGGGCCTGATTGTTGTTGTTTTCTTGTTTGTTGAGCAATAACTTGTTAGTTGTTAAACTTTCACAACGTTTATTTTATTATGTTCTGATTAGCATGTTCTCTGAAACTGCATGACTTAATGTATTCCCTTGATTCTCTTCATTTGTGATTATGCCTATAATTGCTAGTCCTTATAATGTATTTGTACCTAACTTAGGCAATCTGGACAGTTCGAAGAATGTTCAGCTTAATGTTATTGACAATTTGGATGTTCTGCCTTGATTATATGGCCTAATCTTTGTACCCTGGATGATTCTGAATTTCTAGTGATTAATCGATGTTATTAGTATGCCCTAACCTATTTACGACCTTCACTCTAAGTGCGTAGTGTGCTCCTATGACTATGTTTCTCGCTCAATGGGTTCTTGGCCTATCCCATTCTTTACGTCTAACAACCTGTTATCCTTTAACTAGTCTTTCTTAACTGATGCCCTCTATGATATCTGATTATATTTGTATTATACTGTTTAATACCCGAGTTTAATATAATATGATCCTCTAAGTTTTAAATTGGTTGCATTAGTGACAAATATTGATTTTAATAGCCTAATGCTCCTCGCCTGTTAACTTGGTAATCCCATAAGCTTTAGGCTCTTTGTTTCTTATTAATATGTCACCCTGCTCCAATGTGTTATGTGACAACTTGCAGCATATCCTGTTTCTTGAGTGCATGCATCCCCTGTATTGACATGACCATTATGTGATCATTTTGTAGTGTTTGCAAATGCTTTTCCAAACCTAATACTTTATTACTACTTTCATTGGTTGTTCCTTGTTATGAGTCTCTAATTCTTTGTCGGTTGAAAGCCAAGTACCCCTAAAGCTTCTCTATAAACCTTCCTAGTGTGAGCACTGCTCGGGGTCCATTTTGAGACCCTTATGAATTCTCACACACTAGGGTCTAAGGTACTTTGGCCACTTTGTCCTAATTGCTCAAATATTCCCCTCTTTTCTACCCATTGAATAAACCAATTGGCTTTTGTAAATGATTGTTTCTGGATTTTTTGTTCAACTATGGTACTAGCTGTGGGCTATCTTGTGTAAATCAATATTGTTTTCTGGGTTTGATCAACTGTGATTTCGGGGCTGTGGTGAAACCTGTATGGATACGAATTTGAAGGCCTGGTTCAACTGGATATACTTTGGGCATGTCTTAGGACCAATATAGTTATTTTTGTCACTTTTAATTTATTTCATTACTGGGCCTATAATAATTCTGTAATAACAATTGGGGTGTTAGTAAAATTGGAAAAATTGGCCTATTCCATGTTTGCATGAAAAGGGTAGAAATCTTGCCTATAGGATTTGAGTATTTAATTTGTTCAACATGCTTTGCTTCTATGTGTTTTGTTAAATATCATGCCTATAGGACATAAATAACCCCACATGTTCTCAAGTTGCATTCTCACGTTATTATGTACCTACTAGACTGCAAACGTAGTAATTATTCGTTCAAACTGCTTCACGTTAGATATCATGCATATAAGACTTTAATTGGTTAATTTTTTGTTGTTATTATACTACTCACCTAGAAGACATGCCTATAGGAGCTAAGTATAAAAATCAGTTTCAATAGTTAATCATTAGAAATCCTGTCTATAGGGTATTACCACTCACTTTAAAGTGTTAATACTTAACTTTCAAACACTGTTTTGTTTCTTAGCCATGGCACTATTATATAGCATGTCCATAGGATCAAACTGAGTAATTCTGAGTATTTCTAACGATTATCACTGCCAACTACTATGTAAATCACCTAGAGATCATGTCTAGAGGATTAATCACTTATAATCTGTGATTTCAATAACCATCTTGCAATACCAGATGCCCCCTGTAAACTGTATAAATGTTTATAAGTATAAAGTGTCACCTTGCATCTGATACTGCATGCACGTTTGAATCTGAGGTCATATAGAAACCATGTCTATAGGGCTTAGTGGCTTTAATTTTCCTCAATCTTGAAATTGTCTAATGCCTAATGTGAGAATTTGTTTGCGTGCATTTGTTGTCTATGTGTGGAGGCTAAATTGAGCGATTAGTTGCCTTTACATGAAGTCCAATCTATTTTCTATGTCGCCTAGTTTTATCATTTTTGAGCTAGCAAAGTTATGTCTAGAACCATCCAAAATAGAGGTCCAAACGCCTCCTAGGCCATAGGCATGGGATGGGTAGTGCACGCATAAGGCATGGTTTAGAATCAACTAGTTTGCTTTAGGTAAAAACTTAAAGTTAGTAATCAGGTAGCATGAGATGATAGACTGTGCCCACTGAATAATACGAGTAACATACCATCTCGAGGGAGTTACGAAGTATTATTTATGTTGCACGGGGTGATCTTTTAGGCTTAAAAACATAGGACCCCCCATCTTGTCTTTAAATCAATTATTTATGTTTATTCAAAGACATTTGATAATAACTGCCCAAAATTCTTGTTTTTCTCTTTGTTTATTTGACTAATTCATATAATTCGTGTTCGACCGGGATCCACGATTGTGGACCTCGAAGAGTGCCTAACACCTTCTCTTCGAGGTAATTTGAGCCCTTGCCCAATATTTGATGACGCAAAATTGTTAAATCGGAGTTATATGCAAATAGGTTCCCTAACGAACCTCAAATCCGTTAGGTGGCGACTCTCTCTTTTAACACGTTCCTTAAAAGAGTTGTCATGTGTTAAAATCCGATTTTGCAAGTAAAAGGGGTGCGACAACCCAAATCCAGGGTTCCCCTGTACAGGACTTCCCCGTTGAGGGAAAAGTGATTTGGTAGCCTTCGGAGTGCTCGGTTCTAAACATTGGTGGCATTCTTTGGGTATTATCTTGCTTCAAGGAACCTTTTGGTGTTGTGGTACCATGGCTTACTGTATGGTTCCTCATCTACATGTAAACAATATGCATATTGATCCAGAACCTCTACCTCAATTGGGTCGATGTAGTTCTTATCTGGATCCTGGATCTTGGATGACAAGGTTGCAAGAGTGTCAGCAAAATCGTTCTAGATTCTAGGAAAATGTTTGAACTCAATATTGGTGAATTTGTTGCACTACTCTTTCACGCAATGCATGTACTTAAGGATCTTGATATTCTTGGTAGTCCATTCACCTTGGACATGATGTATCAGTTGGCCAGAATCTCCTATGACTAGAAGTTCCTTGATGTTCATGTCAACGTTCATACTACTCCCAAGGATGCATGCTTTATACTCGGCCATATTATTGGTGCAAAGGAACCTTTTCTTTGCTGACGCCGGGTAATTTTTTCATGACTTCTAGATTACAACTTCATCGACCCCTACTATTTTGAATTTTTCTGCTCCGTCGAAAAACATTCTTCATCCTGAGTATGACTTTGCGATGTCCTCCCCGACAAACAACAATTCTTTATCCGGAAAATATGTAGTGAGCGGCTCGTAGTCCATGTCCACTGTGTTCTCTGAATGATGGTCGGCTAATGCTTGTCACTTGATAGCCTTGAGTGTTACGTAAACATATCAAACTCTCTGAGACGAATCTACCATTTGGCCAACTTTATAGTAGTTATCGACTTTTTGAATATGTACTTGAGCGAATTGATCCGAGATATCATATGTGTGGTGTATGCGCAGTAGGTCCGCTCTATCAAAGTGTATTTGTCTTGACACTGTGTTAACTTTTTGCTCAGGTAGTAGATAGCCTACTCCTTCCTTCTGGTCTCAATGTGTTGTCCCAACACGCATGTAAATGCATTGTCCAGAACAAACATGTATAGTAACAACGACTTCCCGGGTTCAGGGTAACCAACACTGGTGGATTTGAAAAATATGTGTTGATCATGTTGAATGATTTCTAACACTCTTCTGTCCATTTTGTAAAAACATCCTTTTTAACAACATGAAAATAGGCTCGCAGATTATCGTAGATTGAGCTATGAATTTGTTGATGTAGTTTAGTCTACTAAAGAAACTCATCACCCTTATTGTTCTGGGGTACCGGTAGGTCATGAATAGCTTTGATATTTAAAGGATCCAATTCTTTCCCTTTACTGTTAAATATGAAGCCTAACAGTTTTTCGGCGAGGACTCCGAATGCACAACTCACAAGATTCAACTTCAAACTGTACCTCTACAAATGTTCGAAGAACTTCTTCAAATCGTTTAAATGCTCTAAACTCTTCTAGAATTTGATAGAGATGTCATCCACATATACCTCGATTTTCTTGTGGTTCGTATCGTGTAAGAGGGTTGTATTGGCCCTCACGTAAGCAACATCGGTGTTCTTGAGGCCGAATGGTATGGCCCTGTAATAGGAAAATCCTCATGGATCTTAACCGTATCTTCTTCATGCATCGGGATCTGGTGGTACACAAAAACACAATCCACAAATGATTGCAGCTCATGCTTCACACAATTATCGATAAGGATGTGAATATTTGCTAAAGGGAAATACTCTTTTGGACTAACTTTGTTGAGATCTCGATAGTCCACACATATATTGATCTTCCAGTCCTTCTTCGACATTGGAATGATGTTTGCTAACCATGTAGGATAGTTGGTGACTCTCACCACATTCGCCTTTATCTACTTGGTGACTTTTTCTATTATCCTTAAACTCAAATCTGGCTTAAACTTTCTATGTTTTTATTTGACTTGCAATATGGCAGGATTGGTGGGCAATCTATGCAAGAAAATGTCAGTACTTAATTTTGACATTTCGTCATGTGACCATGCGAACACGTCGATGTATCGTCGGAGGTACTCGACCAATTCTTCTTTCTATTCTGCAATTAAATGGATGTTAATTCAAGTTTCTTTCACGTCTTCTTCTCTTCCCGAGTTGATTACTTTTGCTTCTTCATGATTAGGTTTTTATTGGCTCTCTAACTGCTCGATCTCCTGTGGAAGGTTATTAGGCATCATGCTCTCGTCGTACTCCTCGTAATCGAGATCGTTTTGCTCAAAAGTTTCATTACATGTCATAATCGCAGAATGCGGGTTTTTATCGATTTCATTACTAAAAAAACTACATATAAATAAAGCGGTAAATGGATTTGCAATGATTTAAAGAAAAGTAATTCTTTTTATTTCATCAAAAGGGGAACGTCTAAGAGTTAAAGGAGGCAATTGGAATAAAATAATACAGGCACGGTTCAAGCCTCAATTGACCCTTCATTGTTTTTAAAAGGTTTTTTTACAATTCCACATTACCAAGACTCCTGGCGAATCAGAGAAGGACTAGAATTCCAATTTCGCAAGGCCTCTCCTGGTTCAGCATCCCGAATGGCCGATGTCTATATATCAGCTTCGTTGTGGCATTTCTTGATCATGTATATGAACAGTCTTTCCACTCCTTCTACGATGTCGTCCTCTAGTGTTGAGCTCTGAGCCAGTTCCAGAAGATGCTCTGGAATAAAATCCTTCTTCCCAAAGCTACCATTGTAAGGCTTTCCAGCTGAAGGTTGATACCCTAAGCCAGCTCGACCCTTCTGTCCCCTTTCTCAATCTGCTATGTTATCCTGTCGGATCGTGCTTCTATCTCGGTCCATGTTCAATACCCATCTTCATAATTTCTCTCATGGCCATCTTTGATCTGTATGGTGATTTCGTACCCAGATTCTGCTCAATGTTATCTATATCCATGGTCTGCATGATCTGGATCGTGTGAAAGGATACCCAATCCACTCCTTCTATGAATGGGACTGCGTGTTCTAGATAAGTTGGCTGACTCCATTCACCATGAATTACAATATGTTGGCAATCCCTCTCGAACTTCATACATGGATGGAGGGTGGGCGAAACTACCCCTGGCATATGTCTCCAAGATCTTCCTAGTAAAAGTTATTTAGAGATGAAATGTCAATTACTTGAAAAAATGATTGGACACTCAACTGGTCTAATATGTAGAGCTAAATAGATCTCTCAAATGACGTCTTTCTAATACCCATTGAAAGCTCTTACTCTCACATGGCTTTGTTTCACTTCTCTTAAATTAATACCCAACTCCCATAGAGTAGAGAGTGGGCAGATATTCACTCTGGATTCTCCGTCAACAAGCACTCGAGACACTACTTTATCCTTGCATATGAGTGTGATGTGCATGGCTCAGTTATGATCGACACCTTCTACAGTAAGTTCGTATCTTTGAAAGGATATCATATTTTCCTCCACAGTCTTTCTAATTTTTGCCGTCAATTCATCGCTGGAGGTGTTGCTCGACACACTCACTCCATACAATACATTCATCATAACATCTTTAAGAATGTCGGAACTCATCAGAAGATCCATGATTGATATGTGTGCAAGGGTTTTCTTCAATTATTGCTCCATATAATATTCCTTAGCTGGCATCTTCCTCCAGAACTCTGCCACCTCGGCATCCGTTATGTTTCTCCTCTGAATCTATTCTCTACCTGAATTTCCTCGATTTATCTCTTCTTGACCTTGTCATTCCATGGGCAGCCATGGAATCTGTCTTTTTCCCCTTTCCTTTAAGTTGACATGTCAATGGAAATTTATTGTATTGCATACTTTCTTCATTCCTAATGGCGACGATGGACTGTTGTTGGTATGTCTTGATCATCAGTGGTGGTTTCAACTGTACAGTAATCAATGGAGCTCTTCGAGGTGGAATTCTTTTAGCCAAGGCATTCCTGATTGTGACGATAGTCCCTTTCAGATCATAATCTTCATCCAAAATGATCATATTTAGCTCCTTGATTCCTATGTTTGTCAGTGGGTTTCATTTCACATTTGGCGGAGCTGTGATATAATTAATGGCTCCAATTTTGATTAGTGACTCAATTTCATCCTTCAGCCTAAAACAGATCTCAGTATCATGCCTAGGTACGCCTGAATGGTAAACCCACCGTTTGTTGCATCAAAGTATTTTGAAGGGTGGCGGAGAATTCTCCCTCCCACTAGATATATCAAATCGTCTCTTCAAGCCTTTCGAACAACTGGGCCAAGGGTTTAGTAATTGGGTATAGTTTCTAGGACTTCTTCCCTCAAAATTTGGGCGTGGTTGGGGTGCATAGGCAGATCAATTTTGATGGGTGGTGGTTTGAACTGGAGCAATGGTCGTGGTGGGTTTGTACTTATATGGGCACGAGGTGGGTTGTATTGAGGTTGAGGACTATAGTATGGTTGTGTATTGTATACTGGAGCGTAGGCGGGTTGGTGTGAAGAATTGGTGTTCATAGGATAAGAATTGTTTATGTGAGGTGGACTAGACTGATAGTAGGGAGTGATTGCTAATACTTCTTCCTTCTTCTTTTTTTCATTGCTTATCAAACCACACTGAATCGCTTTGCTGGCAGCATGTAAAGTGACCATTGATTGTATCTTGCCGGACTTGATGCCTTCTTCCAAAAGGTCTCCCATCTTAACTAGTTCGGGGAATATCTACCCCGTCATGACCATTATCTTTTCGAAGTAAATTCCCTCTTGGGCAGCATATCTCGGGCCATTTTTAAAAGAAACGGAAATGTTTGTCGTTCATTCTCCAATATTTGAGCAAGTCTTCATTCCCTTCATCATCGCAAATATAGTAATTTACGCTTGTAAACATCAAGCTCTTTAATTTGTGATAATTGTGACTGACTAGTCATTTGCCAAATAGCACCAAGATGTCTATTTGCAGCATTGTTTTTAAGAGTTGGAGTTAATGAAGAGGAAAAAGTACCACTAGTTGGTGCAACAAAGTTCATTTGTCTTTGATAATAGTCATACAAAACTTTAGTATTTGGTTGTATACTATCCAAACAAGTAAAATTATTTGTGTTGGTTCTATTTCTAAATTACGATAAATCGCTTCAATAAGTGTCTTTGCACCAATAACTTTGATTTGAGGATGTAAAACAACAACAACAATGTAATAACATGAATGAAAATGATAATTTTTAAGACTTTTCCACCATTATTCTAATAGAAACTTTATAGTCTTCTTTTTGTTTATACTAAAAAAAAAATCAAATATTCCAACTATATAAATTAACAGGTTATAAATAGTTGGATAATATACCCCAACCATCATCTGTTATCATATCGTGAATAGATGAAGCATGTGCATTAAATATGTTGGTAATAGTCAATTGAAATTCCTAAGCAACAAACAACGTGTCATATACTAAATTAAATTTAGTTACAATTTATTTTAGGAATTTTTTTAAGGGGTAATTCACAATATTCTCTACGCATCTTAATTTCTCTATGTCTAGCAGGTATAAGCACCTACAAATTCAATTGTGTTAAGAGTAGAAAAAATAAAGTAAGTCCATCTTGAACAACTAAATTATAAATAAGATATGCATATCCACTTTGAAATTAATCCAGAAAAATGGAGTTAATCTAGTTTTCAAAAATCATATAGCAGAAGTGTTACTAGAAGCATTATCTAAAGTAATAGTAATTATTTTGTTTGAAATTCCATAAAAATCAAACATTTCATTAATTTGTTTATAAATACAAATACCAGTGTGACGGTCATCAACAAATTTATAACTAATATGTGTTGGTGCATAGCTCAGTTGTTATCTATCCAATGACATACAACTATAAGTAATCATAACCATTAACACCACGACCTATGTCAGAAGTGATAGAAACTGTACATTCTAAGTGGAAAAATAAATAATGTAAATATTGTTAATATTCATGTTGATTTTGATTTAAAAACATCATTTCTAACAGTTATTCTAGAAAAATCTTGAAAAGCAAGATTATACGTTTCATGTATGTAACAAATAAACCCGTCAGATGAAGACTAAAAGGAAAACTCTCAACATCAACTATTTTTTGTTATTTTTTCTCTATCCTTTTTTTATCGTAATGGAGAGGATCTCCTGTCACAGGATTAATTTGTGGTTGTGTAGTATGAGAACTATGCCCGGACTGAGTAGGATTTATTTCAAAAAGGAGGCCCCCTCCGTAGCAAGACAAACATCTTTGTGATGAAGTTTCATATGCTTCTTTAAACCTCATGTTCCTCCATGACTAGATTTAATTTTAATAGATGATTGACGTTTACAATATTTACAAAAAGCTTTTTCATTAGCCTTATCTTGCATAAACCATTTCCAAAAAAATGATCTTTTTATGTTCAACTGATTGTATAGTGGGAGATAATGAAACATTATCTCCAAACTCAAATTGACTTTGAGTGGGAGCTGCAGGAACATGACTTGTAGTTGTTTCATCTAGGTTCTCTTCATCCTCACTCAAGTTAGAATAATCATCATATTGTGATTGTAGTGTTTCGTGTTATAGTGGTTGATACTAAACATTAATATCATGATGGACATGTGTTTTATCTATGTGAGTGAAGTCACCAAGAGGAGTAGGACTACTACAACTAGCATTACCCTTAATCAATTTTTTAAACACAAGTTTTACTAGTTTAGAAGCCATTTCTAATACTAATAACTAAATTTAAAACAAATAGCAACACAAGTATAACAAAAGTAAATACAAAATTAATACGAGTTGGAACGAATGTACCAAATGCCGACGAATAAATGATGTTGGTGGAATAAAACTGATCCAACTAGTAGTGTAGTGCCAAGAAAAAAATACGCCGCTGAATACTTGATGTTGATGCTTGATATATTATGCCAAAATAATTTAGTGCTAGAATGTTAATTGCAACTAAAGATAGAGAATTAGAGAGATATGAGACATTTTTGTGAAAATTGAAAAAATAAAATGAGGTATTTGTTAGTTTTAAAATAGGGAAAAATGTATTAGAAAAAACTTTGGGGTTAGAAACATAAATTAGGGGGTAGGGGGTGTTAGGGGGATAGAGAGGCAAAAATAGTGGTTTTTGGCCGTAGCCAACGGCTATGTTTAAAAAAAATAACTATCCGGACCGATTAGGAGCGGCACCAGAAATAGTACGGATACCAGTACCGACCGGTACACATTCCGGTTCCCCCCCCCCCCCCCTCCTAGACAACCCTAAGAAGAACAAACCCTCGAAATACAACATGTTGTCAGGGCCTCAAGATTCTACATACCAAAAGATCGCTTTTGTGAGCTGGCTTTTTTGACACAAAGTTTGCATATGCGAACACGTCCGAGGTGACCATCGCACCTACAACAAATAACTCTGCAAATGTGGCTTCGCAGGCACACACAAAACCCCGCAGGAGCGACACCACATTGCCTGAATACTCTCGCAGATGCGCATCTTCTTCGCAAAAGCAGACCTTGTATATGCGCTGCCACATCACCTATGCAGCTCTCCTGATGTTGCTCCCACATTTCTTCCGTGATACCAAAACTCACAAATGCGACATCCCAGATGCTACCACACCAGAACTAGTCATGTCCTAACTCCCAAAAGGGTCCGGAATCAATCTGAAACACATACGAGCCCTTGTCGATACCGTCCGATCACACCAACAAGTCCAAATGCATAATCTAACTTATCCAAAGGATCAAAACACTACAAATAACATTAAAACCAATAATAAAAGAACAAATCATTTGCTTTAAATTTAAAATATTCCAGTTTCACCAAGCGCTTCCGAACCACAATGAGATATTCCAGACCAAAATCAAACTTTGCACACAAGTTCCAATCAACCAAATGAACTTTTCCAAGAACTCAAAACAACAATAGGAGTTTGATAACATCAGAGACAACTCCCCGTCAGACCTAGGAACTCTCCAATTCATCAAATTTCCAACTTTTGACAAATAGAGCAAAAACCTTCTAGGAACATCCAAATTCAAATATGAACACACGCCCGAGTCCAAAATCGCCATACAAACCTATTAAAACAATAAAATCCACTTTATGAGGTCGTGTACGCCAAAGTTCGACTTTGGTCAACTCTTCCAACTTTAAGCTTCCATAATGTGAATTACTCTTAAAAATTATCTCGAACCTCTCAAACATCAAAATAAACAATACACAAAAGACATAATACACCATATGAAGCTACTCAAAGTCTCAAATAACAGATTGCAATGCCAGAAATCGAAATGATCGGTCACACCATTACATTCTCCCCCACATAAACATACATTCATCCTTGAACATGCCAAGAGTCATTCAAAAGTCATCAAATCACTGTATAATCTCATCATACGCATACACATGGTTACCTCAATCCATATAATCCCATGAACATAATCATGACTGAAGATTATTCCTTCAACCTTGGTTTATAATCCTTATAACCAAATTCCAACTTCCGGAATTCCTCTAAGATCTTATTCTCGTATCTATAAACTCTATCCATCTCAACAAGATGCATCAATCCATAAGTACTGCCAAGATATAACCACACGTATCACATAACTCATGTACTCATAGCACTATAATTCCACCAAAATAGCTTCTCATTAAAAAACTAGGTACCCGTAATATACTCCATATAAAATAGAACCTTATGTCAAAGCCTTTAAAAAACCGCAAATGATAAAAGAAACGTGTAGAATTGCAATAATTCCAAGTCCAATAATCTTATCTCACCTAGTACAAGTCGCCCGACCGACAAGACACACCAATGGACACCTAAAACCACATACGACGCATTCCGTGCACCCAACAAGCAACAACTCGAATGAACAATAAGGGGCAGGGAACCAAATAAGAGAACTCTCCAACAAATTCAACCACGAAAGCACGATTCTATGAGTCCATTCCATAAGGGAGGAACAAACACATGGAATAAGCACAAGAAATTGTATCCCAATAATCCCAATGTGGCGCGTAACTCGATCCAAACATATCTATCCACATGGAATACTCTATCAAGCCATAATGCTCAAAATTAACTAATACATTTATATCAACAACAACCACGTAATGCGCATGACCATAAACATAAAGAGAAAGATAACATAATATAGATAGACCGACAAAGCACGACTAAGGTGCAGTAAGAAATTAAACATCTCAAGATCCTTGTCGCTTAAATCTCGACACAATGCCTAAAAAAATCCACACTATGCATGTGAATAGTCAAATAGTTTCACAACTCATCTTAGCATAAGAAAGTGAAATGTTAAACATATCAGGGCATGAATAAGATCAACTCTAGACATTGAAAACTCCTACTAAATATTGTGCTAAGTGATCAAATCAAGTCCAGTGCAGAATACATAATCCCACTAGAACTACAAATATGACCTCAAACCGTTTTAAATTACTCCGATTAGGTGAATAGCCTCCCAAAGGTCCACAGTGACCTATTGATAACTCATAAAACCAATTGTCTAACCCTTAGCACGCATTCATAGTCTGCAACCAAAGGGATATTCTGCCTCTAAGAAGATCCAATCTCTAAATTTGATGAATACAAGAATCTTCATACCCAATTTCTAACTCTTCCACCTAAATAACAGCCACGCCATTCTTACATAATCACCTCATGAGAATTACTCGCATAAATCTTCTGCATCGAGTAGAAAAACTAAACATAAATGGTTACAAACCATCCTATCACAGTAGTACTTGTCAAGCATCCAAAATTTAATACGCAATGCATATTCTACAACATACATCCTTCTCAAGCAATACATTATAATGCTAGCATTCACATAAATATCTACAATCTCTCATGTTATTTATAACTCGTGAGCTTCCTTTCAAAACTGAATCCTAACCTTGTCCATGCAATCCCAATACCACACGAATCACTGCATCTATCATGCTATTATATGAAAATATGAGAACCTCATTATCAAATTGGGATCATGAATCGAATACACACTCCATCGATTAGAAACCTCCCACTTTATTCAATTAAAGAGACCATCAAAACACACAAAAAACTTCCCAAGGCTATAGAAGACATCAATTGCAATTCGTGGTATAAACCATCACAAACTCTTGGGAATTAATTTGCACATCACAAACTCATCTTTCTCTAAGTTGATTCTCTCCTATAGTTAGTGCGGCCACCCCTGCCACCTATTTCTGAGATCTTTGACTAGGCGAGGGATGTTTTACGAGCCTCCGTACATGACGACCGAACATAGAGGGACAATTATTTCAACCGATGGAAGGCGAAGAACCATGATAATCAGCTACGAGAGCGTATTTAAGTAAAAGTTGTATTGTTTACATCTTGATTACCTCTAGGTTTGTATTTTCTACAAGACTGTCTAGGAAAGATCTACTGCTATAGAGCTCCCCTTATCTGACTCCGCAACTTCCCGTAATGGATTTAACTATCGGTGTTTCTTCAAACTAGAAAAGGACGACCAGAATTTCTAGCGAGCCTACCATGGAGGGAATTAGTGCATGTCTCATCCATCCCAGTCGGGTGACTGCGAACCGAAAGAAAGAGATTCCCCAGGGTGATCGTCATCAACGTGGAAGAGGTGGAGTCCGCTTCTATGAAAGGAAAAAGAGAGGACAAGGTTGAAGCCGCTGAACTGAAGGTGTTAGGTGTACCTGGGCTGGTAAATATAGTCCCTTCTAGTCTGGCAGTCGGGGTCAAATAGGGGACAATTTCTCAAGAGCTACATATAGAAGCAGGCCTCTTGAATCCTCCCCCTCACCGGGAGGATGCTCATGATTCAGAATTCTCCTTCTCCTAACTGGTTGTCTCTCTTCTTTAGGTACTACTAGCTTTCCTCTAGCCCTATCCTTATTTTCTTATTGTAGATCCATTCACTTGACATCACAGTTATGGAGGGGGAAAGAAGACAATCGGTGGCACTCACTGACGAAGTTGAGCATGCCATTGCTGAGGCCAATGAGCTTCACGCATTGAATTCCAAGATTTGAGAAGACCAAAGTATATGAAGGCTCTTAGGACATCCCTGTCATTGTAGTTCGATCAGGTCCATAAGGACTGGGGGAGAATAACCCAACTCAGGTTTTTCTCTCCGACTAATACCTAAAGCTCCAGGCAGAAAACCTTTCTAGGGAGGAAGAAATCGAGCAAGCTTTGTCAGCAAATGCTGCCTTTTATGAGGGGATGGCTCAACTATAGGATGAATTAAACACTTTAAATAACCACTAGCACAAAGAGAAAGCTTTCACAATAAGTATCGAGGATCGATAAAGAAAGCATCGGGCATGACACCAAGCTAAGAAATAAATGACTGAGCTAGACAAACATTGGGTGAAACTCTCTACCCATTTGGATACTCTACGTGTGGTTCAGGGTGGAACCATTGAACTTTCCTATATGATTGGAGAGGCTAAGAGCCGCTACTACTGTATCGGTAAAAAATAGACTTCACACGTGTAATATTTCTGATGACAAAGCAATCTACGTGGAGCAATGGAAACATGACAACTAGATAAGAGTTTACAAAGATGTACGGGACAAAGAGATACAAAATAATACCCCCATTAGAGAATTAGAAGCGGGAGGTCTAGTCTAATTGAGGAGTTGAAGAGACACGGTCAGAATGAACCAGGTCAGAATAAAGGGCAGATTCAAAGATCTTCAATCAATGAGCCAAAACGTTATAGAATCTTCACGCAATAGTTACAATTACCTATTGTAACATTACATTGATGGTATTATTAATCATTAATGCTCAATCATTAAGACGAGTAGACGTTATATTATGAAATTTCCTATAAAAGGGAGTAAAATCTCACTTGTATGATAACGTACGAACCACTATTGGAATATATTTACATTTCTGGGCTCCTATTATTTTACTATTTTACAAGTCAAATTTCTATTATTATTCTTAGTGAATTTATTGGTTATCAGAAGCCCGAGTACTTCGTAAAATGGCTTTGACTAAAACTCTGGTTCTTTGGTTAAACAAATTGGTTCTGTTACTGGGAATCTGATAATCTTTTTTTTCGCGTTCCTAAATTATCTTTACTTAATCATGTCGAACACCAACGACAACAATCAACATGCAATTGGAACTCTAGTTCCATTGCCTCAGGGAACTCCATGAGGGTCAAGGGAAAACTCCCCGGAAAGATCCACAACTCGCAACAATGACAAGGTAGGAAATGAACAAACAAGAGAGCAAGACACTGTGAAGCAGATAGTTGCTAAATATGTGAGTGAAACTCTTCAAGCTTTCGTAAGGGGGTTACCCTCTATACCACCTATACCTCCTCCAAAAATCACAGCAACTGTGGAAAATCCACAGTCTGGACTGGCTAATTCTGGAAGTAGAGGCACTCCAAACAAATCCCTTAAAAGAAGAACAAATATGTCTAATAACTCAGATTTGCAATCGTTAATACTAACCTTGCCGAAACAGGTGAAGGAACAAAACGATCGTATCGAACACATTCCTGGCATACCACCTGTCATCAAGGGGATTGATATTGATAAATATTCTCAACAACCATGGAAGCCAGGTGCATCACCTTTGCCGATTCCAAAAAAAATTTAAGATGCCCGATATACCAAAATATGACGGGACAACTAATCCACGTGATCATGTTAATGCATTTATCATAGGAGTAAAAGGAAACGATTTAACTAAGCATAAAATCGAGTTTGTATTGGTCAAAAAGTTTGGAGAAACACTTACCAAAAGGTGCACTAACGTGGTATTCTCTCTTACCCGAAAATTCTATTGATTCATTTGCTGAGCTTGAAGATTCGTTTATAAAAGCACATTATGGTGCACAAAAAGTGGAGAAATAAATGGAAGATATATTCAAAGTAAAATAGGGAGATGCAGAGTTGCTTCGGGAATTCGTAGACAGGTTCCAACGAGAAAAGATGTTGTTAGAAAGAGTGCCTGACAATTGGACAGCTATGGCATTTGCAAGAAACTTGAACGAAAAAATCTCTAAAGCCACGAGGAGACTCAAAGAAAGTTTACGTGAATTTCCTGTTACAACATGGAATGATGTTTATAATAGGTACAGTACTAAATTATGAATTGAAGAGGGTACCATAGCTCAATCAAGAACAAAAGACAGAACGAGCTCTAGGCGCTCAGAATCATAGAGAAAAACTGGTAAAAATAGGTACGAGCCCTATATGGGACCTTCGGGACGAGAAGCTCTTTCCAAAACTGAAAACACTCGGCCTGATCACACACCGTCGAACAGAGATTCAAGTTCATCATCATCAAGATCTAGAAAGGATCGAGATAAACAAAATAGAGGTAATAACACATATGCAAGAATTGGAGACTATAACTTCAATGTAAGTACTTCCGAGTTAATTACAGTATTAAGAAATATGGGTGGTAAAGTTCGATGGCCCAAAAGAAATGAGATCAAATCCAAAGAAAGAACCCAGACTTCTAGTGTGAATTTCACAATGACCACGTGTATAGAACATCAGAATGCAGGTTATTGCAAGGTGAGGTGAAATATTTGTTAAAACAAGGCTATCTAACTGAATTATTTAGTAAAAAAACGTAAGAAGGCATATATGAAGAACATGCAGGAGCCCCCAAAATCACAGTATCCGAAGAGAACAATAAATGTGATAAATGGAGAGAGGAGATTAACTGCGTGACCTATACCACAGTAAAAAAGGCAACGAAGTTCAAAATAACCCACGAGAAACGGATTCGTGAAACCTTAGAGGCTGATAGCATAACATTTGACGATGCAGATGTAGATGGGTTATTAATCCCACATAACGATGGACTTGTAATATCTTTACTTATACATGACACTAACGTGAGAAGAGTATTGATTGGTCCATGTAGTTTAGTTAACATCAATCTACTGAGAGTGGTAGAGGAGATGTTACTAGGAGACCAAATAATTCCAAAAGCACTTTCCTTATCCGAATTCAATAATTCTACTATCATAACGAATGGAGAAATTGCATTGAGTACTTATGCAGAAGGCATCTTAAAAGAAACAAAATTTCAAGTTATTGATACAGACATGGCCTACAATGTAATTATGGGAAGACCATGGATTCATGACATGGACACAGTACCCTCCACTCTACACCAGCTTATCAAATTCCCATCAAAATGGGTAATTCAGCAGATTCAAGGTGATCAACAAATTTTGAGGAATATCAATTCAGTAATGCACTCGAATAAGAAAGAAGCAGAGGAAGAACTCAATAATGCGGGAGAAACTCAAACAGATACGAGGAAAAATGATAAAGACACAGTGAATAAAATCACCACGAAATCGTATCAAAACACACAGACATGGATTCCAGGCCCGATGTTGTTCAAGAACTAGAAAGGGATGAAAACATAAAGACAACTACTGAAGAACTCGAAGCTATTCCATTGTTCGAAAATAAGTCTGAACAAAAAATCCACGTAGGAGTAAGGCTAATCCCGACTAGGAGAGGTAAGTTAATTGAATACTTGAAATCTAATGTAGATTGCTTTGCCTGGTCCCATTCAGATATGAAACGTATACCCCCATATGTGATGACTCATAAACCAAATGAGGACATATCATTAGTGCCCATCAAGCAAGAGAAAAGGAAGTAGTGATCATTCAAGAATCAAGTGATCGATGAAGAGGGGGACTTACTGTTACAAAGTCATACTTTTTGGCTTACAAAATGCTCGAGCCACAAATCAAAAGCTAGTGACCAAGATGTTCCAGGAATATTTGGGGAAGACAATGGAGGTATACATTGATGAGATATTGGTGATGTCCACACGGGCTGAATATCACTTCCAACATCTTTCAACTATGTTCGACATCCTCCACAGGTATATTATGAAACTAAATCTAGAGAAGTGTGCCTTTGGCGTCGAATCAGGTAAGTTTTTGGATTTACTCGTATCAAATAGAGGCATTGAAGTTAATCCTGCTCAAATTAAAGCTATTTAAGAAATACCTTATATACTCACGAGCAAAAAAAAAAGTTCAAAGGCTGACATGTAGGATCGCAGCTTTAGGAGGATTCATTTCAAGATCTTCAGAGAAGAGTTTCAAATTCTTCTTAGTACTAAAGAAGCAGAATCAGTTCGAATGGGCTGAAGAATGCCAGCATGAACTCAAAAATTTGAAGGCCTACGTATCAAATCCCCCATTATTATCTAAACCAAAGGAGGGGGGAAATGGTGTATATTTATCTTGCTGTTGCAGAAATAGCTGTGAGTGCAGTCTTGGTAAGAGAAGACAAGGGTAAGCAATCTCCTATTTACTATGTAAGTAAATTCTTATTGGATGTTGAAACTAGATACCCTCATCTAGAAAAATTAGCCTTGGCTCTAGTTATACAAGTCAGGAAGTTAAGAGAAAACTTTGAGTGTCATCCAATTGTTGTTGTAACTTCATACCCATAAAGAAATATCCTGCATAAACAGGAGCTATCAAGCATATTGGCTAAGTGGGCAATAGAACTAAGCGAATACGACATCATTTATCAACCTAGGACAACAATAAAGTCTCAGGTCTTAGCTGATTTTGTCGCAAATTTTAATACTAGTATAATTTCTAAAGTAGAAAAAGAATTACATATCTTTACCGGAGCTAATCCAGAAACATGGACTCCACTCACTAACGATTTTTCTAACGTTAAAGGAGCTAGTCTGGGAATTGTTTTTATACCACCTTCGGGTGAAAAGATAATGTCGCGCCCCCTTTTTCTATCGCACGGGTTAGGTACAGAGAGATTGGGTTTATGATATTTGGACAACTCCTTAAAAGAAAGGGTTTAAGGAAGAGTCGCCACCTAACGATTTTTATGGTGCGTTAGGGCACCTAGAGTTGATAACTCATCAACTAGTTTGCGTTACCAGATATTGGGTAAGGGATTGAAATTATCCTAACGGGAAGGTGTTAGGCACCCCTCAAGATCCACAACTGTGGGTCCCTGATACACTCAATTTACACCTTAAAAGAGTGCAAGCGATCGTTGTCAAATATAGTAACCCAACAAGGTTGGGGTTGAATCCCACATAGAACAATATGAGGGTGTTTAGGTATGCTAGAGAATTATCACTTATCGCGCAGTGCCAAACAAATACGATTTTGGGTTTTTGATAATTGCTTATAGCTAAATGCGAAAATATAAACTTACCTAGAAAGCAATTCAAATGATCGTTGGCAACAAGTATCGATGCTTCGGGTATTACACTCGAGTAACGATCCAATGTATTTCACGATTTTACAAATATGAGCGGGTAATGTTAATTAGCCACGGATAACATTTCTTAATTAGCTTTTCCCAAAGACTAACAAGACTTCCTAATTGAATTATCCCTAACCCAATTAGGAGATTAAGCACTTCCGAGTTTGGCTACAAGTAGTTCAATCCTATCCCTAGGTAGAATCTATAAAATGAGGGTTAAAGCCTCAAGTTCTTGTTAATTAATCTTTCCCAACCCCAAATAATCTTTTCCAAAACTAATTCGGAGTTAATGGGCGAGTCCTAGGGTTAGCTAATCCCTTTGGAAACATTAAAGAACAAGAATAATTAAAATAACAAACACCCACTTCACAAATATATGAAAATCATTCAATACATAAGCACAACAAGGTATTTAATCCACACTTTAAACATGAATATTCCCATAAACCATATTCAAGTGTTGGAAAAATACTACACACTTAGATATACAATACAAAGCAAGGAAATGAAGAAATAAACATAAATGGGTAAGAAATCCTTAACCACAATGGTGAAATCTTCAAGACCCAAGTGTGTGTGCAAAGCCCTAGCTTCAAAACTTGTTCTTCTCTACTCAAAATATATTTACAAAGCTCAAAATATGTCCAAAGATATGCCAAGATCGATCCCTAATATGTTGCCAAGGTATGCTTTTTATAGTGGGCCAAAAATTCGAGTGAAAAGTGGACAAAAACACCCCTGTCGGGCCGATATGCGATCGCATTCCTGTCGCATAACAGGGATGTGATTCGCATCTTCACGTTGTTCATCGCATATCAAAACCCTAGGTCGCAGAGGTTCATCGCATTTGAGATATGCGGTCCGCATTAGTGATGTG
>ML260104.1:16716-33284 GCA_005239495.1 Nicotiana undulata | reverse complement strand
ATATATATATATATATATATATATATATATATATATATACATACATATATACGTGTATATAACGCCGTTTGAACCATATTTCAACCACTAAGGGCAACAACATCATCATATACCAGTTGATCAGGTGGTGGTGCGTATATAATGCCGTAACCTTTTCCCATATCCCATATACATATATTTACATATATATGCGTATATAACGACATCTGGTCATGGGTCAATGCATATGTATGAAATGCATGAAAAGTACGTAATAATCTCAATATTCCTTTTGGATAAAATTTTCCAATTGCGTATTATTCTGAGACCCATGAACAGAAAATAATAGTAATTCTCATGGGGAATCAAGAAATATAGACACATCTACTATTTCTATGAATAGAATAATTTATAGAAACTATGTATTTGCTCGTTTCTTCAGTATAATTTGGACTATGCCAAAAGAAAGAAGAGATATCCTTAACATACCTGGAGTCGTAACAACTCCGTATAATTTTCCCATTGGAAACATTTGTGGGTTGAATTTAGAACCCAAAAATTGGATTTAAGCTTCTGCGGTTTGAAATCGAGGAACGAAATCTTGCTTTGATTTGTTGAACTTTGGACGAAATTGCTTCAAATGAATCTTTTGTTTTAAAATGAAACGCTTCTGCTTCAACGTCCTTGGATTTAAGCCAAGGCAGATTGTGGTTTGGCCTTTACAAGGAATTCCTACTAAATCTCATGGATAAGATTTACAAATCTTATCAAGACTTTAACTTAAGTCATAATTTGGTTATTACATAGTAGCCATTTGGCAAAGTGACCAAGAGTCATCCTTTGCCATTGTGGCTTTATTACACGTTGAAGGGTAGGTGAAGATTATTAATCTTTACCCACTTATTAGTTAACTGGGTAATGTTCCCTTACCCGGTAATTAATTAATTACCCGTATAATTTAAAAATTATCTCAAATTACTCAAAATTTTACTTATTTTTAATATACTTTATATATCGTACTACCATGGTTCTTGCATGGTACTAGTCCATATTTATCGGGTATTATCGCTCGACCCATATTTTATCCCAAAATGCCAAACTTGGACAAAATTCATTTTCTTTGGCTTGCTCCCCCTTTCACCTTCATGAATTTACTACTCGCTTGTGAAATAGCATAATCCTTATAATTTCCAAATAATCTTTCACTTGGACTGATATCAATTACCTTACGACAAATTTAACGTACATTACTGTAGGGTGCAACATCTTTGTAACTTATTACTGTGAATCGTAACATCACTTGTAATGTAATATTGCTGGGTACAACACTGTCGTAACTTATTTCTATAGGACGTAACATCATCGTAATATATTACTGCAGAGGGTGACATTGTCGTAATATAATACTGCGGGACGTAATATTGACGTAATATTGCGGGGTGTAACACTCCCAAGTCCCAAATCACCTAACGAAGCTATTCAAGCCATAAAATCTACATTCCGAGGTCGTTTACCAATAAGTCAACTCTCAATTGACTTTTCTAACTATAAAGTTATTTATAAAGACTAAGTGTCTAAATTCTCACTACAGCCATTCTGAACCGGAGACAACCGACTCTAACACGTCATAAACAGTATAACCAACCTATGACAAGGCAAATATAGTAAATATAATGCATATCCTACGAAACGACCGGCCGGGTCGTCACACCATAACCTAATGAAGAAGCCAACAGAGACTTTCCGCGAGTATTCTACTCGGTGGAGGTCAGAAGCCGCGATGGTCAGGCCGACATTAGACGAGGAACAAATGAACAAGTTCTTTGTTAGGGCACAGGATTCGCAATATTATGAAAGGCTAATGGTTATTGAAAACCATAAGTTCTCCAACATCATCAAACTCGGATAAATGATCGAGGAGGGTATTAAAAGCGGGATGGTGACGAATTTCGAGACACTGCAGGCCACGAATAAAGCATTGCAATCAGGTGGCATATCGAAGAATAAAGAAGTGGGAACAATAATGATTTCCCAAGGTCCGAAAACTCCGTTTGTGTACCAGACACCTCCACCAACATACCAACCTTCACCCCCCAAATATTCCCAACCTGCTACTGCCTACCATACATATAATTCCCAACTATCTTACTATTAGTCACCTCCAACTCGTCCAAATTACCAAAACGCCAGGCTAGTTTTGACCACAAACCACCCAAAAAGTATACCGCCATTGTTGAACCCATTGACCCGTACGAAAGGTTGAAAGCTGTTGGATATGCCACCCTTGTTCCCGCTGTGGCCAAGGAGAATTCATCTCAATGGGTGAAACCGAATAAAACTTGTGCATACCATTCTGGTATGAAAGGACACACTATTGACGAGTGTCGCACATTGAAAGACTCCAGACATTGATTGATAATAAGGTCATACAAGCGAAAGAAGCTGCACCAAACATACGCAACAATCCCTTCCCATATCATAGGGGCGAAGGGATCAATGTGATAGAAACCGATTAAGAATGGGATCCCGAGGGATCAATTGGGCGTATCCGAGAAGGTGACTATCCTAAGAAACCTGCAGTCACGCTCAATCCTATTGTGGTGCAAGTACAACCGCTGGTTGAAGTTGAGATAGCCGCATCGATTCCTTTGAGGTAGAAGTTATCCCACCTGTAGCCGCACTTGTTCCATTTGAGGTGGAAGTACCAACACCCTTCACAGTAACGGTGGCAACCACACCACCCCTCAGTAACAATGTTGTACCTTGGGATTATGTGGCCGAGGCTAGAAGAAAGGGAAAAGCGAAAATGGAAGAATACAGCGCTGCACAAGGAATGACCATAACAATTAGGATTTATACACCGGAACATTTGGGAGAAACCAGTAAGTAGGCTTCTAGAAAATCGCCTGTTATTGAGTCTGGTCCAGATGACATTTGGAGGAAGGTACAAGCAAGAGAGTATTCCGTCATTGATCACCTGAACAAAACTCCCGCCCAAATATCTATCTTGCCACTATTGAAAAATTTCGAGGCACACATGAATGCTTTGATGAAGGTGTTGAATGAAGAATATGTGCCCAACAACATCACTAGCGGAGAAATGGCCAATATGGTGGGGGCAGGTGCTAGAAATCCACAAAATCACATTCCACGAGGACGAGCTGCCACCTGAAGGGTTGAATCATGACAGAGCACTGCACATCACAGTGCAATGTGAAGATAAGTTTATCGCCAGAGTCCTGATTGATGGAGGATCCAACCTCAACATTTACCCATTGACAATGATTAACAGGTTGGGCAATGGCCTACATGAGATACGAGAGGGAACTATGAATGTGAAAGCATTCGACAGGTCTCAAAGGGCTACTATTGGAGAAACTTATCTCTGTATGCAGATGGGTCCTACTTGGTTTGATGTTGAATTTCATGTATTGGATATATTCGCCTCCTACAATCTATTGTTAGGGAGACCTTGGATACATGCTGCTGGGGCCGTAGCATCTACTTAACATCAGGTTGTGATGTTCGAGTGGAACCACCAAGAAGTAATTATCCATGGAGATGGAGCAACCCCATTTACACTAGTCAGACTATTTCGGTGGTTGAAAATAGGAGAAAGTTAGGTGGAGAAACCTACCATCGTATCGAGCGTGTTAACATTATCGAGAAGGATAATTGGTGGAGTAGCAAGACAGAAAGAATGCTAGCATGGAAAGGGTATGATCCCGACAATGGGCTTGGTAAAAATATTCAGGGTATGTCCAAGCCAATACAGCCAAAGCGCCATGGTACCACTTTTGGGCTGTGATATCAGTACACCTGGCAATAATATCGAAATTGGTCACCACTGTGGCGTGGTCCATACTACCCTCTTGAGCAACCCGTGCCACACTTATGTCAGACCGACGATATCATATGGGGATCAGAGGAAGAAGAAGCATTGGCGGAACTAAGGAATTTATTCTTGGAAGATAATGATATGGATTGCTGTGTGATCGTTGAGGAGGAGGAGGAGGAGGAGGATGAAGGCCCTACTATCCAAGATATGGAGAGAGGAGCATTACTCAAGATCTGGATTGTTAGACCATCGAGGGCCCAACGAGTAACGAGGTAGCAAGGCTGAATAATATTGTTTATCTTTTCTTTTCTAGAAAAAATAAAAAATGATTTTCCTTTTTTGCATTCTATTTTAGACAATATTTTCAATGTTCCAAAAACGTTATTTGAGTTATTGAAAATCATTTTGTTTGACGCTTTAAATGGCTCGATGTTTTATTATTACTACTTTTTCTCTCATGTTTTATACCTACAACATTACTATTTCCCATCTCGATGAACCGGCAACTGTGAAATGTAATAAGACAACGCAACAAAAGGACAATGATTCAGAAGAAGAGGATGAAATACCTGAGGAGATCGTCAAAGAAGTAGAGGATTTTGAAAACAAGCCTAATTCCAACCTGGACGAAATTGAAATAGTCAACTTGGGAATTGTAAAACCGTCAAGGAGACCTGCATCAGCATCCACTTGTCACCATCAGAGAAAGAGGAATACACTCGGGTCTTGAAAATATATGAGGACATCTTTGCATGGTCATACGATGATATGACCGGATTAAGCACATCCATTGTGACCCACAAGTTTCCAACAAACCCAATGTGTCCACCAGTAAAGCAGAAACTCAGGATGTTCAAGCCAGTTATGAGCCTGAAAATCAAGGAAGAAGTTACTAAGCAGATCAAAGCCAAGGTCCTCATGGTAGTTGAGTATCCAACTTGGTTAGCCAACATTGTGCCAGTTCCGAATGAGGATGGGAAAGTCAGAGTGTACGTTGATTATCGGGATCTCAATAGAGCCAACCCAAAGGATGATTTCCCACTACAAAATATACACATCATGATCGACAATTGCGCCAAGCACGAACTCCAGTCTTTTGTGGATTTCTTCGTCGGTTACCATCATATTTGGATGGATGAGGAGGACACTGGAAAACAGTCTTCATTACACCATGGGGGTGTACTGATACAAGATGATGCCATTTGGCCTAAAGAATGTTGGGGCCACCTACATGAGGGCCATGACCAATATCTTTCCTTACATGATACACAAAGAGATAGAAGTATACGTGAATGATGTCATCATTAAATCCAAGAAGGACACAGATCATATAGCAGACTTGAGAAAATTCTTCGACCGACTACGAAAGTACAACCTGAAGTTAAACCCCGCAAAATGTGCATTCGGGGTTCCTGCCAGAAAGCTATTGGGATTCATCATCACTCGGCAGGGAATAGAGTTGGACCCATCAAAGGTCAAAGCCATCCAAGAAGTACCACCACCAAAAAGCAAGAAAGATGTGATGAGTTTCTTGGGATGCCTCAACTACATCAGCCATTTCATAGCACAATCCACACTGATATGTGAGCCGATTTTCATGACGCTGAAGAAGGACGCTGCAAATAGTTGGACCGAGGATTGGCAAAAGGCTTTTGACAAAATCAAGGAGTACTTGTACACACCACCAGTCTTAGTCCCGCTAAAGCCTGGTAGACCACTACTACTCTACCTTGCAATGTTAGATGGAGCTTTCGGTTGTGTTCTAGGACAACATGATAAGACAGGGAGAAAGGAACATTCCATCTATTACTTGAGTAAGAAGTTCACACCTTATGAAGTACGGTACTCTTTGCTGGAACGCACTTGCTGTGCATAAACCTGGATAGCTCAGAAGCTAAGACATTACTTCTGTGCTTATATGACGTATCTCATATCGAGGATGGATCCTTTGAAATATATCTTTCAGAAGCCCATGCCCACTGAAAGATGGCTAAGTGAAAAATCCTACTGAGTGAATTCGACATCGTCTATGTAACTCAGAAGGTAGTCAAGGGACAATCATTGGCAGACCACCTTGCTGAAAATCCTGTGGGAGGAGAATACGAACCGTTGAAGATGTATTTTCCCGATGAAGAAATATCATTCGTAGGAGAAGACATTCCTTAAGCCTACGATGGTTAGAGAATGTTCTTCGACGGAGTGGTGAACTTCAAAGGAGTCGGCATTGGAGACGTCTTGGTATCATAAACTGGTCAACATTACCCGTATTTGCAAAACTCAGATTCCCCTGCACTAACAACATGGCGGAAGAAGCTGGAATATTAGGGCTCAACATGGCTATTGATATGAACATTCAGGAACTCCTAGTGATTAGCGATTCAGATCTTCTTGTGCACCAGGTACAAGGAGAATGGGCTACCAAGAATTCCAAGATATTGCTATATCTGCATCATGTGCAAGAAATGAAGAAGAGGTTCACAAAGATAGAGTTTCGGCACGTCCCCAGGATTCAGAATAAGTTTACTGACACATTGGCTACTTTGTCATCAATGATACAACATCTAGACAAGAACTTCATTGATCACATTCCAGTAAGGATCCATATTCGGCCAGCATATTGTGCCCATGTTGAAGAAGAAACAGATGGAAAACCTTGGTTCCACGATAACAAATAATATTTGGCAAAAGGAGAGTACCCGGAGCATGAAAACCATACTCAGAAACGCACGCTTCGGAGGTTGTCCAATAATTTCTTCCAGAGTAGTGGAACCCTATATAGAAGAACTCCTGATCTGGGACTATTAAGGTGTGTCGATGCAAAGGAGGCCTCTAAATTGCTCGAGGAGATACATGCCGGAACATGTGGCCCATATATGAATGGATTTGTCTTGGCCAAGAAGATACTCAGGGCCAGTTAATTTTGGATGACCATGGACACAGATTGCATCCGGTATGTTAAAAAATGCTACCAATGCCAAGTACATGCAGAAATATAAAAGTGCCGCCGAACGAGCTTAATGCAACAAGCTCACCTTGGCCCTTCGCCGCTTGGGGAATGGATGTCATTGGTCCAATCGAGCCCACCGCATCGAACGGGCATCCGTTCATTTTGGTGGCTATCGACTACTTCACCAAATGGGTTGAAGATGCATCTTTCAAATCTGTGACTAAGAAAGTCGTTGCGGATTTTGTTTGTAACCGAATTGTTTGTCGATTCGGGGTTCCAACCTCAACAGTGATCTAATGAAAGCCATGTGTGAGACTTTCAAAATTAAGCACAAGAATTCCACATCATACATGCCTCAAATGAATGGGGTCGTGGAAGCAGCCAACAAAAACATCAAGAAGATACTGAGGAAAATGGTAGAGAATCACAAATAATGGAACGAGAAGCTACCATTATCCTTACTAGGATACCGTACCACATCCCGCACGTCAACCAAGGCAACTCCCTATTTTCTAGTTTATGGTACTGAGGCCGTCATTCCCTCCGGAGTGGAAATTCCCTATTTGAGAATCATACAGGAAGCCGAACGCAGCGACGCAGAATGGATAAGGAGCTGCTATGAGCAGCTTTATCAGAACAGAATGTCCAGAGCCTTCAACAAAAAAGTCAAATCGAGATAGCTCACACTGGGGCAGCTGGTGCTGAGAAAGATCTTCCCGCATCAAGATGGGTAATCGGGTTTTGTTCCGAGCCTCGTGTTTGGACCAAGCGAGCCCGGGGTCGATTTTGGTATTTTTGGAAGAATGATAGGAATTGTATATTTAGGCTATGGGATTGTATTAATGAGTCATTGTTGATGTTAATAAGTTAATTGTGTCTAGATATTGTCGTTGCGGAGTTGAATTCAAAAGGAAAGGCGGTATTAAAGGCTTGAATTGCTATTCTTGGACCCGAGGTAAGTGTCTTTCCTAGCTTTGGTGAGGGAATAGGTATTGTGTGCTATGTTCTATGTGTTTATCATGTTCAATGCATAGGTGAGGTGACGAGTACCTATGCATTGTGTGTCAAGCATGCCCGTGAGTCTATTTTTGAGGAAATTCTTGTTGTTATTTCCATATTCATGGTATTGTGAAATTGTCTCTACTTGGAAGTTGATTGTTGTTGAAAATCCTTGTTGATGAACTTGTGATGTGCATGGTTCGATTGAGATCCCAATTGTAAAGGATATACCTGAAAAGAGTGGTTATAGCTGAGACCCTTGCCGGACAATTATTATGAGATTGACTGATATTATTCCCCTTGACGGGTGATTATGACATGTGTTTCCACTATGCTGCATCCCTTGCCATTTTGATAATTGTCATTGTTATGGTGAGGAAGAGTGTAAACCACTAAGGGTGATGTCATGCCATGATTTACATTGATTACATCATATATTGCATAGTAAGGAAGAGTGTAAAGCACGAAGAGTGATGCCGTGCCACGATTTATGTTGATTACATCATATATTGCATAGTGAGGAAGAGAGTAAAAGCACGAAAGGTGATGTCGTGCCATGATTCATATAATTTTATATTGTACATCGTATTGTGAGGAAAAGAGTAAAAGCACGAAGGGTGATGCCGTGTCGTTATTTGCATTTCTGGCATTTATACTGGTTTCATTAGCATCTTTGTTAAATTGCCTTTCTTGGTTACCTCTATATGCTTAATTAACTGTTTTATCTCACCTGTTATCCCATTATCTGATCCCGTACCCCATGTTTATCTGCTATTTCTTGTTCTTTTCCATGTTATGTGTTGTAGAATAGGACATGTTATTCAGTTGTTGTCAAGTCTAGCCTCGTCACTACTTCGGCCGAGGTTAGGCTCGACACTTACTCAGTACATGGGATCGGTTGTACTGGTACTACACTGCACTTCTTAATGTTGTGCAGATCCCGCGACCGGACCCAGTGGACATCGTTGAGGGAGTATCCTTCAGTCCACCTCAGAGATTTCAAGGTAGATCGCTGATGTTCGTGGGCCTTGGCGTCTCTTCTATCACTAGCTCCTTACTCTGTCTTATATTTCTTCTAGTATTTCCGAGACGGATTATGTACTTTTCTTCCAGAATTTGTATTTAGCACTCCTATAGGAAGTTCGTGAGTTTGTGACTCCTAGTTTTGGGGCTTATACGATGTATTGGATTTCGTTCTCTTCACTTAGCTTTGAAATTTATCTATTTTTGTTGTTAAAAATTATAAACTGATTCTAGTTAATTCTGTTAGTTCTGTGTTATCAAGTTAGTTTAACTGTACACGTTGGGTTTTCTAGCGGGTTCAACGTTAGACACAATCACGGCCTGTAGGTGGATTTTTGGGTCGTGACACAACCCCAAACCCTAATCATTTTTCCCGATCCTCCGTTACTGAACCCCCGTTCAATTTATGAGTTTTCTCTTCAATTTCTGGCCCTATCTGGCCTCCTATCTCTACTGGTGTATCAATTTTCATATTGCTTGAGGGTAATCTCAAGAAGCTTGAACAAGATTTGGTTCAAACCCCTCATGTTCTTGATGAATCTGTCTGTATTCACCCATGTTTGTGAGTATTATAATTTTTGTGCCTTCAAATCTCTGGTTTAAAACTCGATTTTTCTACCTCTGGTTGTTTTGTACAAACCTAATTATTTTTGGCTAAATCAGTGAAGATCTCTTTAGATCTTAAGTGTTTTGAGTTTGTTTGGTATTTTTCCTTTAAAAATCTTCCGTTTTTACTATTATTAGCAATCGATTTCACCCTTCCCTAAAGCTAGGGTTTTGATTCCTAATAAGGGTATCTGCAAAAATGTTTTAAAGCAACTCTAGCTTTTTTCTTTACTGTTAAGATTGATTTCTTTGCTTGGGCTTCATCTCTGTGTTCGATATGCTTAGGGTTTTCAATTACTTGGCTATTTATTTTACTATTCTCGCCCGTTTACCTTGACTCTGTCAAATAAACTGATTAATTGATTTATTTGCCTAATTAGGGTTTGAAATTGTATCTTTTTAAAAAAAAAATTGGTATCTCTTTGAAAGATTATTACCTATTCTTTCTTTATATATGTGATTTATAACTGATACTACTATCCTTAATTATATTAGTGGCCTGATCTGGGCTCTGATCATTATGACCAACCTACGAGTGATTTATGGACTTATCACTTACCTTTATTAAACCTCAATCTTTTTTGCTAATTGATTTCGTATAAGATTCTCCTTAATCTAAGTGATAACGCCGTAATTCTGTCCTATTAATTGATTTCTTTCTAACCCTCATTGATTGATTAATTGATTTCTTTACCTTATTTGTGTGCCATTGATTCTCCTACCTTATTGGGGTTTACTCTACTATATGCTATAACAACCTTTCATTGTTCTGATTTTGAAACACACGTTGAGACACACAAACCTACACTTACACACTTACACTCACACAACTTAAGTTCTTTCTATCACTCTGATTTGCTGCATTGTCTAGCCGGCTGAAAGCCAAGGCTAGACTCTTGGATTCCAATTGCCATCACCTTCCTGTTTACTATCCCCCTAACTGGTATGCCTTGATTCCTGTGGTCTTGTTCTATTCTATATGTTTACATAGTCGGTTTATTACAAATCTCAACATGCTTCTGTTTGACACATGATTCCTGACCATATCTTTCCCAAATGATATGCCTTAATCCTTGTTATCTCATTTTGTTTTATATGACTATGTGGTTAGTATATTTCAAATTTTAATATGCTTCTGTTTGATATACGGTTCATGTTTCGTTTCTTTCTCAGTTGCTATGTCTTAATTCTTGTTATCTTATTTTGTTTATTTTAACTTCAACCTGCTTCTATTTGATCCATGATACTTGTTTATTTCCTTTCTGAAACTAGCATGCTTTAGTTCTTACTACCCTATCCTGCACTATGTGTTTGTTTGGTTAGTTATCCCAAACTTCAGCATGTTTCCTGTTTAATACATGTCTATATTATTCTACCTAGTGATAATTAATAAACCAAGTCATCTTAAATAATGTGAAACCTTGTTTGATTTAGTTATATTCTCCCTATTCAAAACATGTTTAGGTATTACAAATATGTGTGGTCAGTTCTGTCTATAATTCAAGTGTCCATGCTCTTGTTGTGATTGCTTAATTACTGGTATCCATGTCTGAACAAATATGCTAAATGTGGTATCTGTTCTATTTACAGTCTTTTAATTTGAACCTGCTTGCTCCTAAAAAATCAAACTGCTTTTTCTAAAACTATCCCCTACCCCTTATATAATATTTTCAAACTTCTACTCCTAGTTATCTAGGGTCGTACCACCCCCAGTGTGAGAATTGCCTAGGGTCCGTGAGACTCTTCCGAACTCTGACACATTGGGGCTGGTCTTCCAATCTTTTACAAATTGTTTCTCTGAGAAAAGGTTCTGGTGTGAGCACTGTCGGGGTCCCTAAAGCCCTTGGGAACTTTGACACACCCGAAGCCCAATTTGTGTATCATGGATGGACTACCAGTATACTTCAGACTTGCTTGCTTGAAGGCCTGGTTTCCAGGTTAATGTTTGGCCTGCCAAGGCTCCCTATAGTGTAATGATTTGTATTATGTAATTCATTCGTATTTGGATATAATAATGTAATAATCCTTGTAATGAACATATATGGGGTTATTAGTAAAAGCTAGGGTGGGTTTCTATATATCTTTGTTCAAGCTTGGGGTTGAAATCATGCCTATAGGTCCATTGTTGATTCCTTATGTTCATTTAGAGATCATGTCCCATAGGGTTCCCTTCTGGTTATTTATGACTCTGAACTTTCATATTTTTGCATTTTAGAAACCCTGCCTATAGGTCTTTTATAATTCTGCATTTGAATCCATGTTCATAGGATCTACGCATATTCTCAATCTCAACGTGTAACGCCTCGACCGGTCGTTTTGTGCTCTAGCTCTTCGTTCGATAGTTTGAGGCAGTGAGAAACTTCATTTCAGGTATTATGACTCCTAGGAGGGTTGGAGTTGAATTTTGGGAAGTTCGGAGTCAATTTGGAAAGAAAGTTCTCATTTCCGAAGCCTTAAGTTGGAAGAATTGACTAAGATTGGATTTTTGAGTAAACGACCTCAGAATCAGGATTTGAAGGTTCCAACATGTTTGCATGAGAATTTCAGACTTGGTCGTATGTTCGGATCGGGTTTTGGATGACACGGAAGCGTCTCGGCGCATATATTGTGGAAGTTAGAATTTTAGAAGAAATTTCATAAGTTTGGGATGATGTGCATTTTGGTGATATTGGTGTCCGTTTGGGATTCCGAGTCTGGGAATAGCTCAGTATGGTGATTCAAGTGTTTGGAGCGCAATCAGAAGTAAATTCGGAGGTCCGTAGGTCAATTTGAGTCATTTGGCTAAAGTTAGAAATTTTAAGATTTTTGAGAGGTCCGACTGGAAGTGGAAATTTTGATAACGAGGTTGGATTCCAATTACGAATGTTGGAGAAGGTCTGTAATGTTGAATGTGACTTGTGTGCAAAATTTTGGGTCAATCGGACGTGATTTGATAGGTTTAGGCAACGAATGTAGAAGTTAGAAATTTCAAAGTTCATAAAGATTTAATTGAGTTGTGATCCATTGTTTCGATGTTATTTGATGTGATTTGAGGCCCCGATCAAGTCTGCATTATGTTTTAGAACTGGTTGGTGTGATTGGACGAGGTCCCGGGAGCCTCGGGTGAATTCCGGGTTGTTAACAGATCGAATTTGGAGTTTGAGAAAAGCTGAGGCTGCTGTCATCTGGTGTGACCGCACCTGCGGGATTTTGGCCGTAGGTGCGAAGCTGCATAAGAGGCCAAGGAGTCGCAAATGCGGAAAAGAGGGTCGCAGGAGCGGAGAAGCTGGGTTGAGTTAGAGACGCACCTGCGATGGTTTTTCCGCAGGTGCGAAAGTGCTGGAGGCAGTGGGGGTTTCTTTAAATCGGGACTTGGCTCATTTTTCCCCATTTTTCATTTGGCTTGGACGATTTTAGAGAGCTTCAAGAGGATATTTTCATCAAGCAACTCTAGGTAAGTGGTTTCTTCCCATTTATTAGTTAAGCACATGATTATATGCGGATTTGGACATGAAAATTTGTGGAAATTTGGGATTTTTTAAGAAAGACCTAGAATTAGTATTTTTGGATTTTGACCATGAATTTGGGTATGCGATTGAGAGAAAATTATATATTTGAGTTTGTGAGGTTATGGGTAATCTTTATCTTCGAAAAATTTCGGAATCCGGGCACGTGGGCCCAAGGGTAATTTTGTCAACTTTTCAAGCGGAGTTGGGAATTTATATAAATTGAATTGTTATAAGTATTAGAGTATATTTGCATTGGTTTGCCCGTCATTTGGATAGTTTTGGGGCGTTGTGCATCATTTTGATTCGCCGGAATGGCTTGGAAGCCAGTTATGGAACTTCGGAGCGAGGTAAGTCTCCTTTCTAACCTTGTAAGGGGGAATTGTCCCCATAGGTGAACTAATTAAATATGTTCTACTATTTGTGGGGGCTACGTACGCACGAGGTGACGAGAGTCCGTGCGTAGCTACTGTTATGCTTATGTCCAGGTAGTCTAGGACCCAAAAGCACGTTTTGTTTTCCGTATTTGTATCTTTACTGACGAATTTAAAAATGTTTAAACCTTATCGAACTTGACAAATGAATGTCTAGAAAAGATTTAAATGCTATCTTTGTGACCATTAAAAGCGAAATTTTCATTACTTGGGTAATTGTTTTCCCGATATAGTCGGGGTGGACTGTTTGAATGTGTATGCTTATGTGTGACCGCTTCGCAATTTATATTCCGCGAGCGGGGTGATTTCGTCCACTACTCTCATAGGAGCGGGTCGTATGCCACTGCCGATTAATAGATGCATCTATGGTTCGAGTCGTTCGACCCTTCGGCAGTGCACATTTATTTATTGTTGGTTCGGGCCGTTCGACTCTCAGCATTTCCTGCGCATAATATTTGCTAAATACCATATGTGATTTGAACTGTTAAATTGCCTTAAGACGTAAATTGCTAAATGAAATTACGGAAATTGGGTTTTATTAAATTTATGGAAGAAGTTGTCCTTTCCTGTTGTTATTTGTTATTTGATTTTTAATATCCATGTCTGACATCACACTTGGTTATATAAATTTGACCTCTAGTAAGTGTCAAAGTCGACCTCTCGTCACTACCTCTTCGAGGTTAGGTGGGATATTTACTGGGTACACGTTGTTTTCATACCCATACTACATTTGTTGTGCATTGTGTTGCACAGGTACATGTATATATAGTGGCCCCGCTTGATGTTGTAGCATGGTTGATATGGCGACTTAGGTGAGCTGCACCTCTCGAGACGATTCGCAGCCAACAGAGTCTCCTTCAGAGTATTGTATTTTCTTTTCTATCAAATTTGTATTCCAGACAGTTATAATATTACATTGTTTCCTAGAAATTGCTCATGCACTTGTGACACCGGGTTCTGGGATGATTTTGGGATGCATTTATTAAATGGATTGTTAAACCATCGTTGTTTACTCCGCAGATTTTTATTGATTATTATGTAATGAAATGAAAAGTGACGATTTCAAAATACTAAAATAGGAATTTAAATTAACTACTTAATGATTGGCTTGCCTGACAATGGTGTCTTGCGCCATCACCACCTCAATGGATTTTGGGTCGTGACACAACGTGCATTAAAGATCATGTATATAGGAGCTTCTTTGTGTAAATTATTGATCTTGCATGACAATTTGTTAACATTTCTTCCCACATAGAAATCATGCCTATAGGAGTTAACTAATTTTGCAAATTAGAAATTATGCCTATAGGGGATGTATAAATCAGTTCTAACACCTAGATTCCACGCCTATAGGAATCAATTAATTCTGCAAAATTAGAAATCATGCCTATATGAGATATATAAATCAGTTCTAACACATACAAATCATAGGAGTTAAATAATTTTGTAAATCAGAAAAGCATGTTGTTTACCTTGCAAATGGTAATTATAATTATATTTGATTTTGTGGTTATAAAGTTATGTGATTTATTTTAATACCAGTTGTTAGGCAATAGATGCTAAGTATGAGTTAGGAAAATAAGGTAAGAGTAGAGGAAAGTAACGACATGAAAACCAAGTTATCACAGGATAGGATCTCGAGCTGGCCGAGGCAGGGCCTCGAGGTTGGGCTAGTATGCTTAACTGAGGACGATCGATGAAGAAATAACAGTATGGAGGGACTCGAGGATAGACTTTTATGATCAATAATGAGCAATAAATTAAGAACAATTAATGAACACAATAAATGGAATCAATAAGTCAGTGGATCAATTGTAGAGTTTGTTTAAGTTAGAGAGCATAGAATGTTCTTGTTCTTGTATTGAATATCATGTGCCCAAAAAATGATAAGGGTCCCTTTTATATAGGAGGGGGGAATCCCAATATGGTACATGTGTAATTATTACAAATAAATACAACTGGTACATCTATTTAGTGGTCCGGTACGGACTTGTACTATTCTTGCAGGCGTTGTCAGCTTTAACCACGTGCTCTTGGGAGTTTCTCGCCTTTCCATGATGGTCCTCGATCTTTATTCTGTCTCGGGGTATGTCATTCCCTCGACTTACTTCCTCGAGGAATGCACCACGGGGTGGATCTTCGGATTCTTCTCCAATACAATCGGAGCCGGGCTCGGAATTCCGTAGAAATATCAAAATCGGCCACTCCCGGTTTTGACCGTATACACATGTCTATAGGATCTATGAGACAAAAACCTGTTTGTTAAAATCAGTAACGCGTTTATAAACTATAGTCTATAATTAACAGTTATAGATACCAAGGATTCTGCTATGGTTATCACCTAGGCAAACTTGTAGGGTTATTAAGAATTCTGGGTTTAAAAACTTTGCTTTCTTGATGCTTGAAATATGCTCAGATTCATAGTTTTAACAAAATCAGTAGGCAAACTAATAGGTATCGTTGCTCGCTTTAATAAAGTTGTTATCTTATATTATGTTTATGCTCACCTAGATATCCTGCCTATAGGATCCTAAATCATTAAAGTTGTCTATTTGAATTGCATGTATTTGCTGTTTACTTGTGGAGGTTAACATGAGCCCTTATTTGCTCCTTATGTGACAGTTCTATCTGATTTTTTGGTTGTCGCTTAGCTTTCTCATTTTAAGAAACATAGGTCAGTCTAGAACTACCTTAAATAGAGTTCCTAAACACCTCCAGGACCATAGGTAAGGGACATGTAGTGCACGCATAAGGTACGAGTTAGAAGCTATTAGAACACTTAGGTAATAACTGAAAGATAGTAATTGGGTAGTAAATGAGATGATGACCTGTGAGGTAATACTATGTGTAGCACCCCAACTTGGGGAAAGTTACCAAGTATTGCATAGAAATGATCCTACAAGCTAAGAAACTTAGGACCCCTTTAATTCATGTTTTAAAATAATAGTTGTCTAAATTGCTTTATTTTCCTTTAAAGACTAATTCGCTTAATTATGTTCGGCCGGGACCAACCGTTGTGGACCTCGAGGGGTTCCAAACACCTTCCCCTCAAGGTAATTTCGAGCCCTTACCCGATCTCTGGTAATGCAAACTAGTGTTTATGAGTTATTTGCTTTAGGTGCCCTAACGCACCTTATCCGTTAGGTGGCGACTCTTCAAATCTCATATCCCTTCCCAAAAGAAAGGGAGTTGTCTCAGAAATGTCGAAACCCAATTCCGCGAGGAAAAAAGGGGGGGGGGGGGGGGGGCAAGCCAGG
>ML260104.1:0-16584 GCA_005239495.1 Nicotiana undulata | reverse complement strand
GGGGGGCGACAGCATGGCGACTCTGCTAGGGATACCCTTAGGCTCTTACCATAACGAACTTGGTTTTTTGTGAATTAGTCTTTAAGCATGCTTCAATTCTGTTAATATGTGCGCGCCCTTTCCCTTTTCCCTTTTATGTGAATTTAATTGCCTATTTTCAAGCATTTATGATTTCCTTCATTACAGAAAGTGACTTATCTCCTTGTTTTCTTTCTTAAACGCCTTTCAATTATTCAATACCGCATTTATTATTTTTCAACGTGCAAATACGAGACAACGTGCTATTTACTGTTGCATAAATCATGCTCAACATCATATTCCACTCGTGTGTAATAAATTATATAGCAATTCTTGATGAGTGTTTGCGCTCTTCCTATATATCACCCTTTAAATTCGGAAAGGCTTATTTGCGGTAAAACTAGTAGATCAGCAGTGCCATTGACGGTTCTGTGTCTTTCCCCCTCAAGTTGTCCGCTTGAGGGTACCAGTCTAGACCTCTATAGAAACCATACTCTGATTAATTGTACATACATCATGGTCAACCTAGCCGAGGTAATATGTTTTCAACATAATAACCCCTTAGGAAAAGCCTTGTCCAAAAGTCCACCGGGGTTTCCATAATCCCAACGGACGCAACCACGATCTGTGCATTAATTTGGAGAAATAAGTGCCAATATTATAATCACTGATGTATAAATAGTCGAATCTGGAGGGGGAAAGGGCCTAACCTTGTTTGTTTTGCAGAAAATAAGGCACGCAGTCCCCAGGTTCGGTATGGTCCGTAGTATACCACCATTGTTGCTAGATTGGTGGGAAGATCTATCATCAAGTGACAAAAAGTATGTGAAAAGGGTCCTGGGAAATTTGCCTTCTCTGTTGGATATCCAACCAAATTTTTTGTTGATTGAAGTTGCCAAAATGTTCTGGGACAGTGAAAGATCCGTGTTTCGCTTTGGAAACATAGAATGACCCCTCTCTTGGATGAAATAGGGGGATTCGCTGAGCTACCTTGGGACATTCCCAGTTTATTGGTGCCAGAAAACCGTGCCGCTAGGGGATTTTTGAAAATGATGGGTTTGAAAAATAACGACGATTTGGAGTTGCTTGAAGAAGTTCTACATACCCTTTGACTACCTCTATGAACGATATGGTCATGGAAAATCCTATCGTATCTTCCATGATGAATTCTCTATCAGTTTCTTGGGTCATATTCACCGAAGGGTTTTTGTGTTCATCGTCTGCTTCCTAGGTATGATAGTTTTCCTAATGCAAGGTTACTGAATTCACACCAGACTGGCTATGGTAGCCAAAACCTTAATGGAGGGGATCGAGGGGCAAACATATACCATTGACCCTATGATACTAGGTGACATATACCGGGCTTTGGATTGCTGCCAGAAGGGGTTCAAACACTTTGATGGTTGTAATCTTCTACTACAGGTTTGGTTATTGGAGCATCTCCAGAGAGGTCGATACCGTAAAGAGTTTCCACGAAGGTCGTGGAATGATCATATAGCTTTCCATCACCCTAAGAGAATGACCTATATCTTGGAGAGGTTTGCTCAACAAGAAAGTGCTACAGAATGGGTGCAGGTTTTCGACAATTTGACTGAGGATCAGGTCCAATGGATGTTCGAGTGGTTCCCCATTGACGAGTTCATCATCAGATCTAGATACGCTCCGCACTTGGTGTTGATCGGTTTAAGAGGCATATACAATTATGTTTCCATCAGGGTTATGAGACAGGCAGGCAGGAAGCAGACCATACCGCGAGTTACTAAAATGAGTCATTACCGGGTAGATTTTCATGATGACGACATCCCATACAAGTGTGAAACTCAGCATATGTGGCACTCAAAGATTATTGTAGAAAAGAAAACAATCGATCCAAATAGGTATCACGCAGGGCATGTATGCTTCTACCTGTCGTGGTTGGAAGACAACATAGCAGGGATAATCGAAACCCAATTTCGCGAGGAAAAAGGAGGGCGCGACAAACCTCATAGCATCTTTTCGATAGTGAAAATCTGAACTCCAGCAGGAAGTAATAAAGTGTAGGCAACTGAACCCACTCGTTTAAGAATCTGAAAAGGGCCATAATATTTAGAAGCTAATTTGGGGGATGAATGGTTGGTTATAGTCACTTGCTTATAGGGCTAGACTTTTAGATAGACCCAATCAACAACATCAAATTATCGATCACTCCTGTGGGAATCTGCTTGTTGCTTAGTTCTATGTTGAGCTCTTTTCGGATGATGCTTAAGTAGCTGCAATTTTAGATCACTGTTAATCAAGGTATTATCAACTTCAGCTGAAGTTGACTCCCCTGGCAAGTAGGGTAAATGTAAGGGAGGTAGTCGGCCATATAATGCTTCATAAGGGGTGGTCTGTATGGCTGAGTGAAATGAAGTGTTATACCAGTACTCAACCATACGCAAACAAGAGTACCAGTTAGCAGTATCTTCATTGCAGTAACGCCTTAAGTAGGTCTCCAAACTTCTGTTCAATAACTCAGTATGTCCATTAGATTGAGGATGGTATGCAAAAGAGGTATTCAATTGAACTCCTTGTAGTGAGTCCAACTCTTGCCTGAAATTACTGAGAAAGACAACATCTCGATCACTAGTAATACTATCAGGTATACCATGTAACCTCACCACAATGTCTAATAACACTTGAGCGACTGATTGACCAATATAAGGGTGTTTCAGTGGAATGAAATGACCATATTTGCTAAGCATGTCCTCCACTACTAGTATAACGTCATAGTATTTTGTCTTCAAAAGGTCATCAATGAATTACATACTAATATGACACAACACTACATCTGGAATAGGTAATGGTCGTAGGAAACCAAGATAATCAACCAAGTCAGATTTCTTCTTTTGGTAGACATCACATTTCTGCACAAAGTGTTTTACCTCCTTCCTCATGTTCTTCCAATAGAACATTGTGAGTAGTCTCCTTAGGGTAGCTTCAACTCCTGAATGCCCACCTTGAGGAGTTGCATGCCACACAATTTTTCTTTTTAATTCTGGCACCTTACCTATAACCAATCTGCCCTTCCTTCTTAGATGACCTTGAAACCATGTGAACTGCTTGTGAGTAAGTGAATCAGCTTGGAGTTCTTCAATGAGTTGCTTCAACTCCTGATCACAGTCCCAACTATCAACTATAGCCTGGAAAAGATCAGTATCACTAGATGAAACCATCAGTGCTAATAATTCAACTCCAGTTACTCTAGAGAGGGCATCAACTACCTTGTTCTCCACTCCCTTCTTGTACTCTATTCAGTAATCAAATGGCATTAGTTTGTTTAGCCACAATAGATGGGAATTAGTGTGTAGAGTATGATCCATAATATACTTCAAGGCCCTTTGATAAGTTCTGATGTTGTATTTTTTGTCGCAACAAATATTGTGACCATTTGGTTAATGCATATACCATGACCAACCACTCTCTTGAAAGTACAAGGGGGGGGGGGGGGTGAATTGATTATTTTTAATTTTATCTTTATTAGTTGATTGGTTTTGCAATTAGTCGACTAGTTATAGTAAAGATATAATAACGCAAAAGAATGTAAAGACAGTAATAAAAATGCAGAAATTAAAGACACCGAAATTTTATACTAGTTCAGATTCAATGTGAATCCTAGTCCAGTTCCCTTGGGTTGCAAGGGTGTTCTCTTTCAGTGAATGATGTTCTTCGAGAATACAATGGTGGTGTAGTTTACACCAATGGCTAACTTTTAGTGACTCTCAATTTTTTTTGATACAATGCCTCACTGGTGATTTTCTTTCATTCTTCTCTAACTTGTTACACATCAGATCTTTAAGGAGATACAATGTTTGTATGTAGTAGAACAAATAAAGGGTAATTGGTTTGATCAAAGTATGATATTCTATTGTACAAGAATGGGTTTATATATTGGAGGAAGCTTGATTGCTGAAGAGATGTTGCCAACCAAGAGATTTGATCCTTGGAAAGAGATTGATTCTTTCCAAGAATAAAGATATTCCGCAACGGCTAGGGCTGAGAGGGATGCGCTGAAGACATTCTTTGATGGTTCAAAAATCCTCCTAGGATCTTGGTCTTTCTAGTTTTAGTCGCGTGAGTACTTGGCTTCCAAATTCTTTGGTATATTTGATTGATTGTTCCCTTCAACCTTTCCGCAATCTATTCCGTCGCTCTTTCATCGACCTTCATTTATTTCCTCAGTCTTGGTGCAATCACGATCATATTAGATTCAGTCTGTTCCATTTATTCTTCCGCAATTTCCTTAATCTCGGATTCGTCAATGATCTTGTGCTTTCAATCTCGAGAGGTACCTACATACAACAAATATATTATTTGCATCATTAAAATCAGTTTCTAACATCTCTATCATAGACAGATAGAGCCGCATGCTTTGGTGATAAAGTTTTTCTAATAAAATCTATAGGGGTGCCCCTCCTACTAAGTATTGCTCCAATGCCATAGCCACTGGCATTAGTTTCTACAATGAAAGTCTTGGTAACATCTGGCAGAGCCAGAACAGGAGCTTGGGTGAATGCTTTTTTTCAAAGCTGCATCTACTGAAGTCGACCATTTGAACACATCCTTCTTAGTCAGGTCAGTTAGGGGTTCAAATCACCCCAATAACTTTAATAAATCTTCTATAATAACTAGCTAGGCCCAGAAATCCCTTGATCTGTTTGAGAGTTATTGGTGTAGGCCAGCTCTAGACTCCTTTTATCTTTTAAGGATCAGTAGACACTCCTTCAACTATGATGAAATGTCCTAAATATTCAATCCTCTAAACTCCAAAGAAACATTTTCTCCTTTTGCAAAGAGTTGATGTTTACTGATCTCCACAAAAACAGACTTCAAATGAGTTAAATTGTCCTCTATAGTGTTGTTGTATATGAGGATGTCATAAAAAAACCAACCATGTTTCCTGAGAAACTTCTGAAAAACAAAGTTCATCAATCCTTGAAAAGTTGCAGGAGCATTTGACAAACTAAATGGCATTACCAAATACTCAAAATGTCCAGAATGAGTTCTAAAGGCAGTTTTAGGCACATCTTCCTTGGCCATTCTGAGCTGATGATATCCAGACCTTAGGTCTATTTTAGAAACGACCCTAGAACCTCCAAGTTCATCTTGTGAATCTTATACAATAGGAATGAGAAAATTGTTCTTCACAGTTTTCTTATTCATATCTCTATAGTCGACACACAATCTCTATGACCCATCCTTCTTACCTACTAGGACCATTGGTAAAGCAAAATGACTGCAGCTAGGTCTAATGATGCCTTGGTCCAACATATGTTATACAAGACCTTCAATAATATCCTTCTTAACCAAAAGATACTTATAGGAAACCCTTTCATACAGGTTCAGTACAATTTTATAGAACAATCTTGTGATAAAAAACACCCATAGAAGGAGGTAATTCAGCAGGCTCTTCAAATAGTCCATTATACTTAGCTAGTAATTGTACTAGCCTGGCATCTTTCTCAGGTTCCTCCTTATCCTTAATAGCATGTCACTGTTCTTCCCTACTAACCATAGGGACCACCTTTATCATGCATAATTGAGATAAATCCCTTGTATGTTTGAACAACACCTCTGAGAAGGTGTTTCCTTCCTTTGTACCAGAACTCCATAGTAAACTTCCTAAAATTCATATTAGTGTCCCCAAGTGTTAGTAGCCATTGTACTCCTGACACTACTCCACAAGAGCCTAAAGGTAACAACAAAAACTCTGCTGAAAATTCACCAGTATACTTAGCTGCAACTACTAATTGAGGTTTTGTTGACTTGATTGTACACCCTAAATGCCTGACCAATTCAAGGTCTATGAATTTATGGGAACTCCCAGTATCAATCAGTATACTTAGAGACCTTTTTTCATGATAACCAGTAGCCTTTAAGGGCTTGTACCCTAGTGAACTATTCAAAGCATGGATGAAAGTTTCCATCTGCTCCATACATTGAAATGGTTCTAGTTGATCCATTCCTCCCTCTTGATTACTAACTCTTGTTCTTCCTCTGTATGAGACACTTACTCTTACTCTTATTGTTCTAATAGATATAACTGTTTTGAATTGTTACATCTATAGCCTTGTACATATTTCTCATTACCGAAATAACACAATCCCCTCGCCCTTTTTTTCATTCATCTCATCTATGCTTAGTGCTCTTTTAGTAAACCCCTTAGTATAAGTATAACTACCAGAATTAGGAGTTGGTAATAGAGGCTTACCACTACTGCTTTGTGCTGCATATCTCTTGGTTGAAGAATTAGTTGTATAAGCAGGTTGTTTAGTTGCAACCAAGTAGGCTTTCTGCATCCTTGCAGTTCTGTACACTCGAGATAGAGTTGTTAGATTGGTTAGCTTAACAACAATGTTCAACTCATGCTTTAGACCACCAAGAAAACAACTTATTGCATTTTTTTGAGATAATCTCACCCTATTCAGATTGCTTTCAACGATAGCTTGGTATTCCTTCACATTTCCAGTTGTTTAATCTTTTTATTTCATGTACCTCATGAAAAAAAGATGCCATTGTATAGGTTCTCCTTCAAACTGTAATACAGCTACTTCAACCTTTTCTTCTGAATATACCTTTCCATAGAGAAGAAACCACGATCTCAGATCGTGACCATTAAATCATAAAAACTCCATCCTAGACCACCTAGAGAAGTTGATACAACCTAGGGAGAACTACACCCCAAAAGCTAGCTACTAAGGTGGGAGAGCCCAAGGCTATATAAACTCCACATCAGCATATTGCAATAGTGATGTGGGACTCAAGTCCCATACCTTGCAGTGGACCATAACAAACCACCACGCTCCGCATCCATCATTCCCGACGGTTGTGCGCTAGACTTTTCTAACCACACACGAACACTGCAATATCGGCGTCACCATCTATGGCATGGTGGACACGGAGGGCTATAGGTGGCTATACCATTGATACAACCTAGGAGAACCACACCCCAAAAGCTAGCTATTAAGGTGGGAGAGCCCTAGGCTATATAAACCCCACATCAGCATGTTGCAATAACGATGTGGGACTCAAGTCCCATACCTTGCAATATCATTGATACAACCTAGGGAGAACCACACCCCAAAAGCTAGCTATTAAGGTGGGAGATCCCAAGGCTATATAAACCCCACATCAACATATTGCAATACCGATGTGGGACTCAAGTCCCATACCTTGCAATGGATCATAACAAACCATCATGCTCCGCATCCGTCATCCCCGACGGCTGTGCTCTAAAATTTTCTAGCCCCGAGCGAACATTGCAATACCGGCGTGACCATACATGGCACAGTGGACACGGAGGGCGGTGGGTGGCTCTGATATCAATGTTACACAATTGCAGGAATTCAAAGTTAATTCAAGGATCGCATCACTGCTTCAAGATTAACTCGAGAAAAGCAGTAGAGAAAATGAATTCGTAGAAGAAGAAGAAGAAGAAAGATGATGAAGAAGAGAACAGAGAATTTAAACAGAAGTTTACGTATTGATTGATTGATGATCTGAAAATGTTGATTACAACTCTTATATGTACTGATTACATGTATTCAAAATGGTAGAGCTAGATTCCCTTCTAACAAAACTTCTAACAGAATTCGGTTATGCTAACTACCCAACTAATTATAACTAACTTTCCCTTCCAGTAACTCACTTTTGACTTCACTATTGATTCTTCTGCATTGAGTTGGCCTTTATAATCATGTATTAGTGAACTAACTTTAGAATATCTTATGAAGAAAAATCTCCATGCCACATCATGAGTGGATATACAACATCTTTTAGTTCAAGGGTATCTTCACACGTAGGATACTGAAGAGAAGTTGATCTTATAATCCTGTTAAAAAAAGGCTGATTTGATAATGTAATTGTTGTTCCATCACATTCTTGTGGAATAACTCCTTCAGCAAACATTACTTTTCCTTTTGGTGTGAAAGAACATAAGCATCACTAAATTATATTTCTAACTATGCCAAGCAGAAAATATATGGATAAGGTTAGTTTGTCAAAACAAAAAAATGGATGAGGACAGATAAATATTGAATTGGAGCAGTGGAGTTGGGGCAGTACAATGATAAGTAATTTACCAAAAGGGGTCAAAATAACAGGGCCTAAAACTTATAATTGAGTTAGAATAAAATTAACCAAATTTAGTTGGCTCAAACATTTTCGATAAGTTTCAAGTTGTTGCCTCCTCTCTAATTATATCTCATTCCTAATGGAATATTTGAAATCAATCCGTACGCATATTTGTATGATCATTAGATATTTAAGATGCTGCTTTTTTTATTTGTTTTAAATGATGATAAGATGTTGTCCAAGTATGCCTTTTTGAGAATGAGGTTTAACTGAAATGGTAAAAGTGATACCGTCTGTTGACAGCTTGCCTGTTCCTTAGCAGGTGAAAACTGTTAAAGTTAACAATGTCTCCTTAGGAGCATCAGAGTGGGATATCAAGGAATTATTTTCTTTCTTTGGTGATATTGAATATGTTGAGATGCAAAGGTTATCCCTTGAGATTGTTTACCATTTTCTGTGAGCTAATTCTTTCAATTTGTCATTAACCCCAATTTTTTTACTTTGTAGTGATATTAAACAAAGTCAAAGTGCATATGTTACATTCAAGGATGAACAATATTTTAGTTACCCTCGTTCTCTAATCTGTCAATTTTTTTAATTTTGTATACGGACGAAATCGGAGAGCCAGATTCCGGAGTCTTAGTTGAACCCCGAGCTCGAATTCGAGCAACTCGAGGAAGGGATCGGGTCTGGCTAAAAAATGCATAACTCGGTGGAACAAATCGGAGGACCAACATGGTGTACCTCGAGACAATACCATTTCGAACACACTCAATAAAGAGCAGGAATTTCTCAGGGGCACAAAGGTCAAGGCGTAAATTTCGAGATAGATTTGTACGAATCCGTACTAGGTTGTTATACAGTTGTACCAATAAGACTTTTTACTGTAAATAGAAATGTACCTTATTTGGGGTTTCCCCTCCTATATAAAGGGTAGCCCAATCATTTGTAAGAATCATCTTATCAGGACAAAAAGAATATACTACCTTATTTTTCTCGGTTATTGCGCTCCAGAGTTTTGCTTCAGCTTTATAGCTTTTACTTTATTATTCTTGCTTTATTATCCCAAACCTACCTCGAGGTCATCGACAACATCGAGCTCGAGGTCCCTATTGCCTTAGCAACACTGGTTTTGTTCATCAATTCTACTCATTCAAATAATATACTACTTGTTTATTAATTAGTATTGAACTAAATCACGTATCTTTAGATCCACAAATCAATTTTAATTGTTACTTCTATTTTTTGCGGTAAACGGTTTGGGGCCCCACCTTGGGGCTAAAGATAATAGTGATTATTTCAATGCTAATTTTTTGATAACACATTTTATTCTTCACACTTTTTCTTGTCAAAGATTCTTTGATTTATGGCTGAAGCATGTCGAACTCAGCAAACACACCTATGCATGGTAATGACGTCCTCGGATTCCACGAGGGAAAATGAAAATGAAACAGCTTCAGGGGTCGGTGTGCCACCGCTCAAACTTGGGGTAGCACCGGCTCCTAACCCAGTCGACGTTGGTTCACACATTGCTATAAATGTCGATTTGGGCACTGACGTCGAAGGGAGCGTGCACGGAAATGTTCAACCTGGTGGCCAAAGAACACAGGGTCGAGGATATGGGGAAGTTAGTCTCCAAGTGATTTTCGAGATGTTACAAGCGCAACAGATTGCCATCGCTCAGTTGCAGAGCCATCAAAGACTCTGAGTATAGTGGGACCAGAAACTACTCATCGTGCATAACCAATCCCGGAAAGGGCTAGCAATAATGGGTCAGGGGCCGACCCCACAATCATGAGAATGCTCGAAGAACTCACAAATATGGTCGAGTCGGGAGAGAAAAAGATCGAGGACGACGATAAAAAGGAGGAAACGTACAACTCGAGGGTCGACCAAATACCAGAAGCACCTCCGGTTTTCAAAGGACCGGATTCTAAGAAATTTGGGCAAAAACCTTTCCCCCCGAGTGCATCCCCGAAGCCTATTCCGAAGACGTTTCGCATGCCATATATTCCCAAATACAACGCGGCAACCGATCTCATGAGCACATCACCACATATACTTGTTATATAAAGGGAAACGATTTGGAGGACGATGAGATCGAGTCTGTTTTACTAAAAACGATTGGGGAAACTCTTTCCAAAGGGGCCATGATTCGGTACCACAACCTGCCCCCGAACTCTATTGATTCATTTGCCATGTTGGCAAATTTGTTTGTAAAGGCACATGCTGGTGCCCTAAAGGTTGCAACAAGAAAGTCAGATCTATTCAAGATTAAACAAATGACAATGAGATGCTAAGGGAATTTGTATCTCTATTCCAGTTGGAACGAATAGAGTTACCCCCAGTCTCCGATGACTGGGCTATTTAAGCCTTTACCTAGGGTTTGAATGAGCGGATCTCGATAACATCGAGGCAGTTGAAACAAAACTTGATCGAGTATCCCGTCGTGACTTGGGCGGATGTGCACAACGGATACCAGTTGAAGATCAGGGTCGAAGATGATCAGTTGGGGGCCCCTCGAGCTCGGTCTATCCAAACAGGTTATTAGTAAAAGATTCGAGAGAGGTAGATAGGGAATCCAGACCGAATAAAGTGAGGTATCAGCCATACATCAAAGATCGAAGGAACATCTAGAGGGGTAACGTACATCGGAATGATCGAAGAGCATATCAAGGTCAGAATTCTAGGGGACTCATGAGTAAGACAAGGTTCGATAGGCACTCGAGACCAGTAGAGGTACCCCAATTATCACGACTATTCAATTAGGGGCATCTTCGAGAATTTCTCAGTGACAGGGCCAAGAGCCACTTCATAGAAAGAGACGCCAATAGGAAGAATGAACCAGAGGAGCACTTACATGCCATTCACATGATCATCGGCGGAGTCGACGTCCCACAGGGACCCATATTCAAACACACCAAGTATCAATCACGAGGGAGAAGCGGACTCGGGACTACATGACCGAGGACACCCTCACATTCAATGAAGAACACACTGAGGCCTTATCTCAGCCTCACAACGACGCACTGGTAATCTTTATTAATTTAGATAAAGTTCAAGTTAATTGTGTTCTTGTGGATTCAGGTAGCTCAACAAATATAATCAGATCGAGGGTCGTGGAGCAGCTCAAGCTGCTCGACCAAATCATACCAGCCTCTCGAGTCTTGAATGGATTCAACATAGCAAGTGAAACAAGGAAGGGGGAAATCATCCTCCCGGTGAACGTGGCCGGAACCATACAAGACACAAAGTTTCTTGTCATCGAAGGTGACATGAGGTATAATGGTTTGCCTGGGAGGCCGTGGCTCCATAGCATGAGGGAAGTGCCATCAACCCTTCATCAAATGATGAAGTTCCCTACAAAAGATAGCGTGAAAATGGTATATGGGGAGCAACACGCAGCTAAGGAGATGTTTGCAGTCCATGACGTGACACCAATGTCGACGCCATCCACATCGGAAAAGTTGAACGTCAAGGACAAATAGGTAGCCAAATAGCAATCACAACCTATATCCTTGGGTGAGCTCGAGGAACAGGTGGCCTAGGACGAAGAAGAAGATTTCCTAACTCCCCGAGCTTTCGTTATCCCTGAGGAGTCCGACGCGACAAAGTCAACAGTTGAGGAACTCGAAGTGGTGGTATGGATCGAGCATCTACCGAAACAAAAGGTATACCTGGGAACAAGGCTAACCCCTGAACTCAGGCAAAAAATCATTCAATTCCTTATCGATAACATTGATTGCTTTGCTTGGTCTCACTTATATATGACAGGTATCCCACCGGAGATAACCACCCATCGACTAAGTGTCGATCCTAGATTTTAACCGGTGAAACAAAATAGGAGGCCTTTGTCCAAGGTAGAGCACGCATTCAACAAAGACGAGGTAACCAATCTTCTTAAGATAGGGTCCATTAGGGAAGGTAAGTATCCCGAGTGGCTTGCTAATATAGTAGTAGTCCCTAAAAAGGGAAACAAACTTATAATGTGTATAGACTACAAAGATTTGAACAAAGCATGCCCTAAAGACTCTTTCCCATTTCCCAACATCGATCGATTGATCGATGCCACGGCCGACCACGAGATCCTTATTTTTCTCGATGCCTACTCCGGGTACAATCAAATTCGAATTAACCCGGAGGATCAGGAAAAGACTTCGTTTATCACAAAGTTTGGAACATATTGCTATAACGTAATGCCCTTCGGGCTAAAAAATGCAGGGGCTACATATCAACGCTTAGTTAATAAAATGTTCGAACATCAAATAGAAAATCTATGGAAGTTTATACTGATGACATGCTAGTTAAGTCTCTGCGCGTAGAGGACCATTTGACTCATTTGCAGGAAACATTCGATATCCTAAGAAAATAAAACATGAAACTCAATCCCGAGAAAAGCGCTTTTGGAGTTCGCTCAGGAAAGTTTTTAGGATTCATGGTGTCGAATATGGGGATAGAGATCAACCCGAAAAAATCAAAGCCATCGAGGAAATCACCGTCTTAAACAATGTGAAAGTTGTACAATTGTTAACCGAGCGGATAGCTGTCCTAGGCCTATTTATCTCGAGATCATTGGATTAGAGTCATCATTTCTTCTCCTTAGTCAAGAAGAGGAATGAATTCACATAGACTCCGGAGTGTCAAAAAGACTTAGAAGAAATAAATCGATATCTATCGATCCCACCCTTGATTCATATTCCGAAGGACAATGAAAAGCTTTACTTGTATTAAGATGTGTCTGAGGTAGAGGTAAGTACGCAAGAAGGTGGAAAAACTACTCGCCTACGGCTCCATCATAGAATCCAAATACCCCCAATGGGTCGCCAACGTGGTCATGGTGAAAAAGAAAAATGGGAAGTGGCGCATGTGCGTCGACTTCACGGACCTAAACAAAACATGCCCAAAAAGACTCCTTTCCGCTATCGCACATTGACCAACTCATCGATGCAACGACGGGACACGAACTGCTAAGTTTCTTGGACGCCTATTCAGGGTACAACCAAATTCTCATGGAGGAGGAAGACCATGAAAAGACCACTTAGATAACTCACCAAGGGACGTATTTCTATAGAGTCATGCCATTTGGGTTGAAGAACGCAGGGTCAACTTATCACATGCTGGTCACCAAGATGTTCAACGACTAGCTCGGCAAAACAATAGAAGTATACATACACGACATGTTAGTCAAATACAAAAGGAAAGAAGATCATATGAATCACCTGAAAGAAGCCTTCGATATACTGAGGCACTACGGCATGAAGCTAAACCCCAAAAAGTGTGCCTTCGGCGTAACCTCGGGCAAGTTCCTCGGTTTCCTAGTGTCACAAAGAGGCATAGAATTCAACCCCGACCAGATCAAAGCTATTGAAGGAATACCTGAACTACTGACTAGCAAGAAACATGTGAAAAAGTTGACCGGCTATATAGCCGCCCTGTCGAAATTCATCTCACGATCTTCCGATAGATGCCACAGAATTTTCAACATACTCAATAAAGACAACGGGCTCCAATGGAACTCTGAATGCATTGAGGCCACAAGGGAGCTAAAGGCATATTTTTCCTCGCCTCCACTGCTCGCCAAAGCAGAACCCAGCGAACGCCTCCTGCTATATTTGGCCGTGTCAGAAGTAGCGGTAAGCGCAGTACTGGTCGGTGAAAACAAAGGTACACAGTCTCCAATTTACTACATTAGTAAAACACTGGTCGATGCTGAAACGAGGTACCCCCACCTCGAAAAGCTGGCTTTGACATTGGTCATAACTTTACGAAAGCTTAGACCTTATTTTCAGTGCCATCACATATCGGTGGTCAGGACCTTCCCCCTTAGAAGCATTTTTACATAAGCCCAAACTATTGGGAAGGTTAGGCAAATGGGCCATCGAGTTAAGCGAGTACGATATCACATATCAGCCGCGAACAACGATAAAGTCACAGGTACTAGCTGACTTCGTCGCCCACTTCAGCGCCAAGATAATGCCCGAAGTTGAGAAGGAAACTTCTCGTACTGATCCCCATTTACCCGACATATGGGTCTTGTACACCAACGATGCTTCTAACGCGTCAGGTTTTGGACTGCGACTCGTACTCGAGGTACCAACAGACGAGGTCATCGGCCAGCCCACACGGTGCATCGATATGGCTAACAACGAGGCCGAGTATGAGGCCATAATTGCATGTTTGAAACAAGCTCTCAAATATGGAGCACGGCGAGTCATCCTCCGATGTGACTCACAAGTCGTCGTCAACCAAGTCATAGGGACTTACAAAATCAAGGAGCAAAGGCTGCAAAATACCAAACAGAAATCCATAAACTACAGCCAGAATTCGACGAATGTCAATTTGATCAAATACCTCGAGCTCAAAACGCCGAGGCAGACGGCCTCGCCAAACTAGCCGCAACAACAAAAAGCATAAATAGAAAGGGGAGCGTGGTCACGCTACTCCACTTGTTGATAGACAAACTTTAGGTACACTCTATAAACCTAACTTGGGACTGACACAATCGAATTATAACCTACTTGCAGGAAGGAATACTTCCACCAGACTAAAATGAATCCAGAAAGCTTCGAATGCAGGCGGCTAGGTACAACATCATCGACAACGACTTGTACAGAAGGACATTCGGCAGCCCCTTGGAAAAATGCATAGGACCAAACCAAACAAGACGAGTACTCAAGGGAGTACACGAAGGCCATTGGGGGGACCATACCGGCAACCGAGCCCTCGTCAGATGCCTCATACGAGCTGGCAATTATTGGCCCACCATGAAAAATGAAGCCATCGACTTTGTCAAAAATACGAACAATGTCAGAAGTATGACCCTATGATACACCAAGGGGGCGAGCACCTCCATTCAGTCACATCGCAGTGGCCTTTCATCAAATGGGGAATGGACATCGTGGGAACACTCCCAGCAGGACGAGGTAATGTACGTTTCCTTTAGTTTTGACTGACTACTTATCCAAATGGGTAGAAGTAGGTGCATTCGCCCAAATACGTGAACATGAAGTCATCACATTCATACAGAGGTATATTATATGCCGTTTTGGCATCCTGAAGGAGATAAACTGTGATTACAGACCACAGTTCACCAGGATGATTACCGCTGAATGTTTTTGAATAGTGGCATATCAAGCGAATACTCTCCACGGCATATCATCCTGCAGGAAAAGGTCAAACCGAACCCTACAACAAAACAATATTAAACATCATGAAAAAGAAACTCGAAGACGCGGCGTGCAACCCGATCCCACCTGACAACTGTTGCGGCGTGTAACCCGGTCCCACCTGACAACTGTTGCGGCGTGCAACCCGATCCCACCTGACAATCACAATCACACCCTAATCACTTCTCACATATCACCCTTATCTCGCCTGTTGCGGTGCGCAACCCGATCCCACCAAGCAATCACATCTCATATCAACGATGACAAATCACAGTTCAATCAAAGAAAACTTCAGCAATAAGAATATAGCTTCTTTACATAGCCTTTAGCATATACATTCATACTCTCGGATTCATTATTCTCCTAGCACCATTTTACATAGCATGGTAGTATGGTGATCAACTAAAGACAGACAAGTAATACACTTCACGCTTCAACATAATTTGGACAACCAGTTACACATATTAATAACAATACACGTATCGTATGCTCGAACACCACAAGTGATTTTACCAAGATTAAAGTTAGCCATACATACCTGAAGTCGAGTTTCCTTTTTTTCTTCTATTGTAGTTCACCGAATCGCCTAGCACCGTCAATCTAGTTCACAATGTAACTTATATATCTTAGAATTAGGAGTCTCGAGTTCATTCGAGCATTTTATCAAACACTATGTGATCCCTTAGATTGAATTAACCCTTTTTAGTGAAAGATTACTCTACTTGCTACCCTTTGCTAGGTTATGGAAGATTATTCACATGCATGCAAGGTCCCAACTTTTCATCCCCAAGAACCAACCTATGTGTGTTTTATTCTTAGTTAAATCCCTGGAATTCGAGAAAATAGGGTGAAGGACTACCTCTTATGATGAAGAAGATGACTACTACTTGATAAACTTCCAAGCCTGGGTAGAGATGGAGGACCAATTTGGGGAAGATGAGGACTTCTCTCTCTAGAACCCACTCTCACTTCTCTCTATTTTGTTCAGAAACCAGTTAAAATGAAAGGGGGCAGGGGTTAAATGAAACTGGGGTCGGGTATAAACATTTAGAAAATTAACAGACCGTGTCGAATATGCGGTCAGGAATGCGATCGCATTCTTGACATGCGGTCCGCATAATGGCCCTCAGGTGAGCCAAAATTTGGAAACATTCTGCCCGTGTATACGACCACTATGCGGTCCGCATACATGTTATGCGATCGCATTGTGCGTCGCATAACACCCTTTCAGCTGGGCAGTAATCTACCCGTGTATGCGACCACTATGCGGTCCACATACACGTTATGCGATCGCATAGTGCGTCGCATA
>ML260103.1:0-50688 GCA_005239495.1 Nicotiana undulata | reverse complement strand
TGATATTATTTATCAGCCACATACGGCCATAAAATCACAAGTCTAGCGGATTTCATGACTAATATTTTCTTGAGCATATTACATAAAGCTAAAATCAAAGTACATGTTATTTCTGAGATAATTCTCGGGATTTGGACATTTTATACAATTAAGTCCACAAGTATTAAAAGTCCTGGGTTAAGGACAATGCTTAATCCCTATCAGGAAAAGTATTTAGATTTCACAAAAGTTAGTTTATTACTAACAACAAAGATGAGTATAAAGCATACGATACATGCTTGAATTAGCTGGGGACTCAAAGCAAAATTATTGATTTGACAATTGATCAAATCCAAGAAAACTATGCGGCCCAAGAAAATCAAGTTGGATGTGCTAGTCTCGGATCTACTGCTAATATCACTGACTCCAGAAGCAACTCCGGACTCTTATTGAGAAATATCATTTTCGGATCAAACAATATCCGGATCAAGTCATCCCTTATCTGGGCGATTCCTGATTTATCTTCAAATTAGAATGAAAATGAGGTAAGCCCGACTAATTTAATTTTGGCATAATAACTTCATTGATTACTTGCATAATGAGACTTTACCCACAGACAAGCACGCTCTCGACAACTCTGAGTGTGTCTCATCCGGTACTGCCTTATGGAAGGAGAATCATATTTGAGAGTATTCAATGCTCCAAAAGCTAAAATGTCACATGTACCAAACAAACAAAATATATGATGCGAGAAATCTATAAAGAAAGCCGTGAAAATTACTCCGGTAATAAGGCAAGGTATCGTATGGTCCTTGAAAATATTTTAGAACCTCCGTAGTTCCCGGCCAGAGTAAAAAATAAAGAAAGAGCTCCGGTATCGTCTCTATGCTATAACTGGACCATTTGAAAGTCCATCAACAACGGAACTGGCTATCCTATCCGAGATTATTAAACTGGGGACTGTCAAATTATGATTCTAGTGTTTGAGTTCTCATACCTCAAAACTCAAACACTAGGGAGATCACTTATACTTGAAGATTAGTCAATCCGACTTGACATTTTAAGAAGTGATTCAAACAATCGTTTGCTTTGGGAGATAAAAGAGTATTCCGACATTATTTACTGCAATCTCAACTTAGTCAGTTGTATTGCTCATATCAAGCATAAAACACTTCAAATAGTGTTGAATGAGATCTTCAAAAATGCATATACTACTCTTACACAAAAAGGATCAATAACTACATGTCGAGTCAAGAATCCCACGATAACAAACGAGACTTTTATGTTCAAGTCAACATGAATCTATGCAACTATGCCATCAGAATAAAGTTCACTTTGAACGAATACATGGCTTATATTCGGTCCATCAACGGCCATTCAAGTTAAAAGCCTTTCTTAATGGCTAATTATATTATGACTCGGATCGATTATCCTGAACATCTCAAATATTATTTCGGACATGTCTCCCTCTCTACTTGGAAGTATGTTCATATACTCCAATTTGGATTCAAAATCCAAACAGATTTAATGTCTCTTCAAGACAAATCTACTAAGATCTATATTTATTTGGGATCAGTATTCCCTCAGACTCAATGTCTTACCGAGATCAATACTCCAGGAAATCCTACCAGGATTAATACTTCCACAGACTAAAAGTCTACTCAGATCAATCGATCCTCTTTTACGCCTGAATGAAAAGGAGACGTCCTTTTCATAGCGTTTAAATATATAAAAGGGCCTCTTTTATTTAAAAGTTAGACACCCAAGGGTGCAACATTAAGACATCGCACATGTAACGATGCATCAATATATATTTTTCAAGTCTGTAAGAGCACTCAAATAAATTCACAAAGTGCCATGAAAAGTTAGTACTCGGATAAATTCCCTAAAGTACCAAATGATGATATTAGACCCGAAAGACACGAGGAAGTAACTGAATTCCGGGTCTAGGTCCCAACTCTTCTGATGAAATAAAAAGGGTTAAACAGTTGTCATCTAAAAAGTATAAACCTTCGAGTCCAGTATGTAATTTCCTTTTTAGGAAATGGACCACATGGAAGGAATAGTCAAGTGCTCGAGATTTCATTCTTCAAAGCTCAAATACTTGGGGGACTATACAGTATGGAAGGCAAAGATGAAGCAAAAAAGACTATCAAAAAGTCAAAGCTCTAGCCTAGGGATCCATCTACCCAACAAGTCAAGTGATACGAGCAAAATCAAAAGAGCCAAAGACTCAAAACACAAAGCCTGATTCAAAAAACCTTCGAACATGTTCATAAACAAACGTTCAGGTTAAAGGCAATATTTAGCCAAGGGTTGCAAGATATACCCTTGTATTTATTCAAAAACTGTTGTAAAAGAAAACAGTTACGGGTGAAAAACCCCTACCCCTACCTTTATAAAAACTGTTACAAATAGTTATTCTCTTGTATTAACTCGAAAAAACTGTTACATACGAAAAACAGTTACGAAATACAAGTGTATATCAAATCTGTTAAAAGAAAACAGTTGCAACATGAGTTTTAGACGATAATCAAACACATGTAAAATGTTGTGAAAGTACAAACAAAAACTTTCTTCAGAAACATGTGAAAAATTCCTATCACTCTATTACATTATTACACCATTATGAAGTTGAGACGTCTTCTTCATTAAGTGTCGATAAAAAAATGGCACTCTTTCATAAACAATGCCTACTACAAAAAGGCTCGCATTCTATATGCAACATCGTGCCTACTATGAAAATGTGCGAGTAATTTTGTATGCAAATCTCAGAGGTAAAACTAAAACCTCAAAAATAAAGCATGCAAAAGACTCAAAGGGTGAAACAAAAACTCAAACATTAAAGTAGGCAGAATATAAAGCCGAAATTTATATATCGAACTTGCCGAACATAAGGCGAACATTTGTCTTCAAACCCCGAAACAAGACAGGGGTAAACCAGCTGATTATTGACGAAACGAGTATAAGCGTTGAACTTGTCATATGAATCTCTAAGTTCTGCACTCTTTTTTCCTTCGTCCGGTTTTTGTCCCTATTGGGTTTTTCCGGCAAGGTTTTTAATGAGGCAGAGGCAAGGGAGAAAAGGATCAATCTTCCACTTCCCGGTCATATCACAGTCATTAACCGAAAAGTGGGGGGACTATCTGTATTGGCGAAAAATATACTCGCCATGTGGGTCTATCAAATGGCAGCACGTGTCAACAAAGCTTGGATAAAAGTGAAGAATGACATGTGAAGATGATATGCGAAACACCCTCGGGACCGAACATACTCGTACCGTGCCTGTTAGCCTCGGAATTGTCATCATAAATAGCTCGGAAAAGGTGCGGGAGAATATCTCATAATTACAAATGAGGAAGGAATAAATTAATCCCGGATTATAAGGGATTTATCATCATTACTCCATCAGTTACAAATCAATTATGTAACGTGCAATAAATGCAATAAATGATTGTAACGGCCAAAACAAGACAATTAATTGCGAGATTGACTCAACAGGCACGGGATTGACTCAACAGGCACGAGATTGACTCATCAGCCACGAGATTGACTCAACAGGCACAGGATTGACTCAACAGGCACGATATTGACTCAACAGCCACGAGATTGACACATCAGCCACGAGATTGACTCAACTGGCACGAGATAGACTCAACAGCCACGGGATTGACTCATCAGCCACGAGATTGACTCATCAGCCAAGGGATTGACTCATCAGCCACGAGATTTACCCATCAGCCATGGGATTGACTCATCAGTTATGGAATTAACTCATCAGTTACGAAATTAACTCATCAGTTACGAATTCCAGCATTTACACAGCTATTAAAAGTCTTCCAAAAGTAATGGATGGGTTGAGTAAATGCTCATAAAGGACCCATTATTCAAGGAGAATGCTTACTTAATTTATCCCTATAAATAGACATAGTTTTATCACAATGGGGGGATCCAACTTTCTTCTCTACAATTCTATACATTGTAATTCATATCATCTTGCTTACAAGTTAGCCACAGTTTGGCCCTTCAAGCTCCGTTCGGCTCAATATCCTGTCAAGGATTATTCAATAAGAATTATTTCTTCTCTGCTTCATTTTTATTATATTATCTTTCATTGAATTTACTTTCCACTTCTCTATCACGTTGTATTAACAAAAATTTATATCTTTCGGATTGAATCAGTTGCTTGTGGCCCGTCATACAAAATTATTGCTTTGACCTTGAAAGCTATTTTTTGGGTTAAACAAACGTGAGTATACCAACTCAGTAGTAACGAAACCAAACTATGGGCTGAGAGGTAGTGACAGGCTAAACCTGCGATGAATTTGAACAACAATATATAACTTGCACATGAAAATAATATATCAAAAAATAAACAAGATGCATCAATTTATGTCTGTGGCCCTGCATACCAGCATGAATTCATATAGGATCAAGAATGAAGTGTACTCAGTAATCAAACTCTCATAAAGTGGTCCACTCAGTACAAGAATTTGGCCTTCCATCCCAGGGAAAGTCCATCCCGGATATTACATAAACACAAGTGACACAATCACCTAGTACTGAGGAAAAAGGCTGATCCAGCCCCACAAAGAAGATCCATCTCCGGAACATAAGCCCCGCGGAGAAGGTCCATCTCCGGAACATATCACTCGGACAAGATCCATGTCCAGGGAAGATCCATCTATGGATCCCAGGTGCGCACCTGCGGAAAACTCCAAGGCCCTCAACTTCCGCACCTGCGCTCAACCTCTCGCACCTGTGGCCTTGCAGGTGCGGCAATTACCTCGCACCTGCGGAATCTCCTCAACCAGCCAAACTTCCACACCTGCGGTGCCTTGTCTTCTCCTGTGGGACCTCACCTGCGGCTCCCTTTCCGCAGGTGCGAAATCACCAGTAACAGCAACTCAGCAATAGCAAAACCATTCCAAACTCCCCGTTAGCCACCCAAAACCATCCGGAGCCCCTCGGGACCCCAACCAAACATACCAACGCATCACGTAGGGTCATTCAAACTTAGTCGAGCCTTAGAAAATCCAAACACAACATCAAAACCCCCAAAACACATCAAATTCAAGCCTATGAACTTTGAATTTTCTAAATTCCACCAACTATGCCGACACTACCCAAAACAACTCCGATTGACCTGAAATTTTGCAGACATATCCAAAATGACATTACGAACCTGTTCTAACTGTAGGAATTCCATTCCGACTTCGATAGCCTATTTTCAATTGCCGGCCGAAAATCGCCAAAAACTAACTTTCGCCAATTCAAGCCTAATTCTACACCGGACATCACAAAAATATTCCGAACACACTCCTAAGTCCCAAATCACCTAATGAAGCTATCTGAGCTATTAAATCCACATTCCGAGGTCGTTTACTAATAAGTCAACTCCCGGTTGACTTTTCCAACTCCAAGGCTACTTTTAGAGACTAAGTGTCTCAATTCCTTCTATAACCACTCCGGACCCAAACTGACCAACTCTAACACATCATGAATAGTCTAACCAAGCTATGAAAAGGCAAAAACTGTGAAAATAATGCATGTTCTACGTAACGCCGACCGGGTCGTTACAATTTCCCTATTTTCTAGTTCGATTAACAATTCAAGAGGCTCTTCCGATTACCTATTTGAATCACGAATTTAAACTAGAGCATAATATGTGAAGAAATTTAATATCAAACTCCTCTTTTGATTAAGCAAAATAATACATAACTCCACAGTACAAATTAAAGCTCCAACAATTAATTTCATCAATTATCAAGAATCGAATCCCTAATCAAGTTATCAAAACATCGTATTTGTCAACATCCTATTGGAATTTACTCCATAGCAATGGAAAAAGTCATCTCAATAAGGTTTAAGAACAAAGAAAACATCATTGCTAATGATTCGATACAGACTCCCGTATTGCACCAATTGTTGATTGAAATCTTGATGAATTCTTGAGTATTCTTGCCTTGGTTGGTTCTCCAATATTTCGTAAGTCCAAAGTCTTCTTAAAATCATATTTTAGGGTATTTATACCATGTAGAAACAAGACCGGACGAAACTACCCTCTCATAGCCGAAACTGGATATTACTCTGACAAACTTGTACATGCGCTCTGTGCCGCACCATGCGGCGCGCTTGTGGGATTATTCAGATAGCTTGCGCAAAGCTTGTCATACCCAGTTTACACTGCCGCACCCCATGTCGCGCGACTGTGTCCTTTTCTTAGAGTAAATTCTTTCATCCACATTTTGGCATCTAGACTTGGTCTTCGGCCCCTGAACGTGATCCCGAATTAAATTCTTGTGCTTCTACTCAGACTTCAAATCTCCAACTTTTTCGATTTAGCTCCAACTTACCTTAATAGCTCAAAGTCGTTTCTTGCAAGGCATAAAAACATAATAAGTGTAATTCACTATCATTTAAGCTCAAACGCACGCAAAAAGCAGTAATTAGAGTGCAATACTATCACTAAAACACGGGTTTCTAGCCTACCATCAACACCCCATACTTAGACCATTGCTCATCCTCGAGCAATCGAACTACACTTCACATAGAGACAACGTATTCATTAAACTACTTCCCTAACACATCTTGCCAAGAATATTTAAAATAGACTAACCACCATATCATAACATCCTAGCCTTAAGACACGACTAAAAAGCACCATGCATGTTTCACAACTTGTTCACTTACTCTAAAATAGAGGTCAAAGACTTTTCCTTACCTTCACAAGTCATGTGCCCTCACCCAAACAATAGAGAGTAGTTCCACAGACAATAAAAGTCAAGAGCAAATAGGAACTCAAGATAGAAAGAATTCATTCACTCTCAGAAATGAAATTCATGCGCCACAGAGAATATACCATAGGCTTGGCCGTAATACTCTACTAACTGAGCTCATTCAATCAAGGATCAAGTAGGACATAATTTTGGTTGTAATGTAGGTTGTGGGGCGTGTAGCATACATATAAATATTGTGCCTACACCTCCCTTGAACTTTTATACATATATAATTTCACTTACTCAAACCCAATCTTCACATCATATTAACACCAAGCTCCCAGTTTCTTTAAGCACAGACAAGGCATGATTTACCACTAGCAAGGAATAATTTTCTTTATAATATATACAAACACCAATTTATTTTTTCTTTTTCAAGATTTCGATTTTCTCTTTTTTTTTTCAATTCCCTACAAGTGGCTCTCACAATTTTTTTCTCAAACAGTGCACCTTTTTTCTTTTCTATAGTTCCACTTAAAAATCCAACCATACCTACACTTAGATGTTAACAAGCTCATAAAGATATCAAGTGCTCCAAAGAGGTAAACAATTCAAATAGACAGTCAATTCAAACAAAGGAGTCAAGCTCGTAGGGTGGTTGCCAAAAAAATTAGGATTACAGACTCAAAGGGCTAACTAGGATACCCAACAATTAGGCGGGTCACAGACATATAATTTGCTCACAAAGAAATGCCTATATCACTTCCTAGACTGAACAAGACTACTATTTTGCTTTGTAAACACATGGGGCAAGTTCTAGACATCAACTGACATGCAAAGAATATCAACAAAAACCTCACTCACACATTGGCACATAACTCACTTAGGATCGGATCTTTCCCGACTCTCTAGTCAAAGCAATTAAGAAAAGTCACAATCACATTATTTAAGGTACTTATTTAAGAGTCAAGAACGAAGCCTAGGCACCACAACTAAGGCACTCACCACTCTCAAGGCATATGCAGTCAAGGAAAATTGCTTCAACTTAACACTATGACTAAAGACTCTTTATTCCTATAAAACTAAAGAAAACTAACTACACTCGGTTCAAGTAAAACCCTTGAAAAAGAACCGCAACACAAAGAAAAATGAAGGAAAAATTATTACACTACCTAAGATAGTAAATAAACTAAAATAAAAATATAGACACATTTTTCGATTTCAAGTTTTTTTGATTTTTTTGTATTTCCCTCGTTCGAACTTCAAATCCCTCAAGAAGCCAGTCGACGAAATCCATCGTTGGTAAGAGTCGAAACTAAATAATTAATTACTAACTATTACAGGCCGATATAATTCAGAGTTATGATTACATACCATATTGTCTAAGAAAGCAAGAAACAAACCAAACAAAACCAAATGTCAAATACAAAACAAGTACAAATACAACCAAATAGGAGCACCTCACCCTAACCTTAAGAAATTGCATTCCCCAATGCAAAATAGTAGAAACAAGAGTAAAAAGGTAACTCTCTGAGGCCCTTGTCCTACTCTTCATCAACACCCTCAAAGGTGCGCAGGTACTCCTTATCATCTGAGGGAACAAAGTTTACATCCTCATCTGGTGTTATCTGTGCTCCAACTACCAAGCCCAACCAGTGCTGAGTGACCGCAGAGAGGGTGGTTCTCCTGCAGCTCTACCAAGTCAGTCTCCCCTTGATTCACACGAAAACATATATCAGCAAATAACACCTGCAGTGTCTCCTCGACATGAAGTAATCTCTAATCCACAGGAACAACAACAGAAAAGGGGGTCACTCACAACTGTGACATCAAAAGCCTTAAGAGACCGCATCACCAGAATCGTCCGGTCATAATAGAACTCCTCCTCCACATGGTGCGTCCTCAGAAGCCGAGTGATTTGGCTCGAGAAATACATCAGGCGGGCCCCAAGTGGTCATACTCAAGCTATGTAATTTAGCATAATCTTGCTCAGAACAAATTTTATCCGAGTCAAGATGGCATAAATAAGACACACATTCAACCTGGAGACATCAATGTCATTCTGTGTAGACATAGTCTACGCATTAATCAACCGAGAATGACCCTGGAGGGATGCTGGAAATTGCACTTCTTCATGTCTTTGTGGAACTCGATAGCATCCCGCATCCACGTGGAAGAAGAACCAGCACCACACAACTGACGCCTAATATCTGGATAGGGGGCCGACGCAGTAACCTTTGGAACAACTTATGAGAGTGCTTTATGAACCCCATGATTTGATTGATTACCCATGAGGAGAAGGGAATCATCTTCCCTCTCACCTCCACTTCATACACTGCATCTAAACTGGCTTCTGGTTGCCATTTAGCATAGATTTCCTAGACTATGTTCACGTTCAACGACTCACCGAGACAGATTTTCAAAACAAAGGTATTTGATGTTATTGTAAATCCTCCAGTACTTCCTAGCTAGTTTTCCATCATCAATGATAACTTACGGATTGGGACTCACCGCCGGAACAAAGGTGCGGTACCACATCCTAGCATGAGTTGGCATAACTCGAATGCCATACTTGCAGCCCCGTATTACATCCGTATCGAGATCAATGCGCTTTTCTTCCTCCTCCATTGGTGCGGGGGGAGGTGCCCGCCTACCTCCCTACGACTACAAGAGGAAACCTCAGAAGAACATGTGTTAGAATATTTTCCCGGACGGTGAGACATTGTACCTGCAAAAGATGAACACAATTAGCCGCAACACTTAAAATGAAAAACAAGACCAAACAGGGTAACCACCCCACACTTATGTTATTGGCATGTTCACAAGTACAATGTATATCGGGGACTTAGACTACCCCTTTGAAAGCACGCCACTAGTAATCAACAACCCACCCAACCATTAACATAATATTACAACAACATAACCACAGACTACACTAGTGTAAAATACAAAAATAAAATGCTAAACTAGTAACTAAGAAAAGAAGAATAAGAAGTTAGTCTAATTTACCACTAACAAAATAAAGAAGTTATAATACAACACTACACAAGTACTTAGCATGAAATGGACACCCCAATTAGCACCTAGAAACACATGAGCATTGGGTGGTCAATCGATTAGCTCTCGGGCCTAACACGTTAAAGTTTCACAACATAAGAACATGACCTTCCACCCCACACTTATCATCAAGCATCTCATTATCTCATAAAATATTTTCTCTAATTAAGCACAACTTCACCTTCTATGTCATTGAGGCATTTTACCAAATACATTGTATTCATCCAGTTCAACTCATAATTTCAACTTTAATGGGTCTAGGACCACTACACAACAACACCAATCAATCTCCCAACAACAACCACAATGTAACAATAGCACAAAGTGCTCCAATTTTTCACAAAACACCCTCAAATTCCATATTGGCACCCCCGCTAAACTCCATCACAAAATAATTCCAACATCATGAAAAACACACCAAAAATCACCCACAATCATACGAACAATAAAAACCCCACAAGTTTATGAATAGTTTTTGTCCAAAATAGAAGAAAATATAGCTAAAAGTTTAGTAAAAATAAACTACCTAGGGTTAGGGGAATTAAACTAGAGTTAACTAAAACAATAAGAAAAGCTATGAGAAGGAGAAAAGAAGAAATATAACTACTTACCTTGATAATATATGAAGATGAGAGGATGAAGGATTTGAGGGATTTGGAGTGAGAGAGAGAATAGCTAGAGATGGTAAAAGTGAAAGAATGGGGAAAATAGGGAAGGGGTCGGGTGCTAGAGCATTGAACTAGGAGTCCCTTGATTTTGATTTTCAATTTTTTTTCAAAATAAATGGCCGACAAAAATTGTACAGCAGCGTCACGGAGTGCGGTGCCTCATGTGGCGACAATGGAGAAGTTTAGAGAGCTATGTTTGTGCCAGAGTCGAGCGTTTGGCCTAGCACGATGCCCCATGCGGCGTGCTAGGCTAATTTTCTCAAAGTTCCCATTTTTTTTTCATGTTTTATCCTAAGGGTTTCGCCCCAACTCTATTATGTACTTATGTTGTGTCTATTTCATGCTCATACATGTTCAAACAATTATCAAAACTCCTAAACTTTAATAATCCTACACTACAATTATCTAACAATTCTCCAAACGCAAGAGAAAGGGTTAAAAGTAGTTCTGAGTTATACTAGCCAGCTTGACTCCGTTACTTTGGCTCATTTGATCACGATGCTAGAGTAAATATTGTCAAATTATCCAACAAGGTACGATTTCAACCTGTGCCCATTCACCTTAACGCTTTCATTCCCTTCCGCATCATGGCTCTCAATGGAGCCATACGGTGAGACATGTTTCAACACATACAGACCTGTCCATATTGACTTGAATTTTCTTGGGAAAAACCTAAGTCTACAATTGTATAGTAAGAATTTTCCCACTTCATGAAACTCCTTTGGGTTAATCTGACGATCATGCCATCTCTTTGTCTTCTCCTTAAAGATTCGCGTATTTTCATACGTGTCTAGTCTAAATTCCTCTAATTCGTTCATCTATGCCAACCTGTGCTCACCTGCAAGACTAAGATCAAGATTGGGCATCTTAATTGTCCAATATACTTTATGTTCTATCTCAACAGGTAGATGACACAATTTTCCATACACTAATTTGAACGGTGAAGTCCCTTTGGTTGTTTTGAACGCAATTTTATACGCCCATAGAGCTTCATCCAACTTTACAGACCAATCCTTACAAGAGCACTAACCGTCTTTTCAAGAATTAGTTTATGTTCACGGTTGGCCACTTCCACTTACCCACTAGTTTGGGCATGATACGAGGTTCCTTTTTTTTTGTGTGACCCCATACTTAGACAACAATACCTCGAACTGCTTGTTCACATAGTGAGATCCATTGTTACGGATAATCATTCGAGGTGTCCCAAAACGGGTAAAGTGTTATTCCATAAGAACTCACACACCACCCGAGCATCATTGGTCCTAGTAGGGATTGCTTTGACCCATTTAGAGACATAGTTAACGACTACTAGGATATGCTCATAAGAATGAGACAATGGAAACATGCCCATAAAGTCAATTCCCTAAACGTCAAAGATTTCACATACCAGAATGGAGTTTAGTGGCATCTCATCCCTCTTGCTAATGTTACCTGCCCTCTCACACTTGACACATGCATCTACATACGCCCGTGCCTCGTTGTACAATGTAGACCAATAGAAATCAACTTCCATGACCTTTGTTGCAGTGCAATTTCCACCATAGTGTCCTCCACTTGCTCCATCATGGCAATGAGAAAGAATGCTTTCCATCTCTCCTTCAGGCACACACCTTTGAATCACACCATCTACACACAATTTTAACAAGAAAGGGTCATTCCAAAAATAATTTTTTACCTCACCTTGAAGCTTCCTTATTTGATCACGAGAGAGGTCACGAGGCAACCATCCATTAGAAAAGTTGGCTACATCAGCATACCAAAGTGGCCTTTCAGAGACCGCAATAATGGAATTTGCTCATCAGGAAACTCTTCCCTTATTTCAATTATTCCAACCAGAGGTCTCTCAAGTAGATATAAATGATCAGTGACTTGATTTTTTGGCCCTTCCTACCCTTGATCTCCAAGCCAAACTCTTGGAGCAACAACATCCACCACATCAGATGCGGCTTGGACTCCTTCTTACTCAACAAGTATTTCAGGGATGAGTGATCAGTGTGTACAATCACTTTTACTCTCCCCCCAGATATGATCTAAACTTGTCAAAATCAAAAACCACAGCAAATAACTCTTTCTCAGTAGTGGCATAGTTGACTTGAGCATCATTCAACGTTATGCTTGCATAGTAGATGGGCATGAACATCTTGTCTTTTCTTTGCCTCAAAACTGCCCCGACAGCTACATCACTAGCATCACACATTATCTCGAATGACTGGCTCCGATCAGGTGTCACCATAATAAGAGCACTCACAAGCTTTTCCTTTATCAATTTGAATGCTCTTAATCAGTCCACAGTAAAAACAAACTCGACATCTTTCGCTAGCAATGCAGTCAACGGCTTGGTAATGCTGGAAAGGTTTTTGTTGAACCTCCTATAGAACCCATTATGTCCCAAGAAAATCCTTATGCTCTTCACAGAGGTCGATGGAGGGAGCCTAGAAATTACTTCAACCTTAGCTGTATAACCTTCAATGCCATGTGCAGTCATTATGTGGTCTAGGACACTTCCCCCTTTCACCATGAGGGCCTTGATGATGGCTCTTTATGATCAATGATGAGTAATTAAATGAAGAACAATCAATAAAATACAATAAATGTAAACAATAATTCAATAGAACAACAATGGAGTATGTTTTAATTAGAGAGCAGAGAATGTTCTTGTTCTTGTATTGAATATCATGTGCGTTACAAAATGACAAGGGTCCCCTTTATATAGGAGGGGGGAATCCCAACATAGTACATGTGTAATTATTACAAAGATATGCAGCTGGTACAACTATTTAACATCACGGTACGGACTTGTACTATTCTTGCAGACCTGGTCAGCTCTAACCACATGCCTTTTAGGAATTTCCCGTTTGTCCATGATGGTCACCGATTTACACCGCCCCGAGGTCGAGCATAGGGAATCCTCGATATACTTCCTCGGGGTCGAACCTCGAGCTGTGCCTCGAGCCTTCTGAAGACGGGCTATGGAATGCCATAATGAGCATAAAATCGGGCTCTCCGATTTTAGCCGCGTACAGATAGTCCCCGCGTTTCTTAGAATGAAATGATAAGAAACGATCTTGAAATCTTGCCTCTTCGGTACTTCCATCATGACGTCATCTCCGTCAGAGCATTAAATGACATGACTCTAACGCTGCGTAGAGGTCGTTGTCAGCTCTATTATCGAGAAGCCCACGAACCGTTATTGGTTCGACCTTTCTGCTTCTCAAACATTGCCCAAAATGGCTTGTATAAATACCTCAATTGTTTGCCATTCACACTTTTACAACAACTTCAAGTCTTTAGAGCTTAGTTCATAATTTTCTGCATTCATCTTCTTTCTGTGCTTGCTTCTTCCTCTTCTTTCTTTGAAACTTAGTTATAATTGTGGCAAAAACCTCCAAAACGGTACCTCAGAAAGAGGGAACCACTTCTTCATCACGCCCGTCTAAGGGCAAATCAAAAGTTCCTCCTAGCATCGAGCAGTGTATTCCTGGTCCTTTTGACTATCTCCGATTATACCATCGAGAAACCTTCTTCTACATTGGGCCGATGCGAGCCCATGTCTCGGTACATCAGTGTAGTGACCGAGGTGAAGAAGGTAAAAGTAGACTGCCGCAGGGGGGAAGCGGTACAAGTAGAAATCCCTAAACCTGAGGAAGCATAGTTATGCATAAAGCTGGTTTCCTCAACGTATATCCATACCCTTTCACTTTGGGCCCCATAGATTCTTCTTCTCAACCTATAGATCCGGTGATTCTTGACTTCTGTTGCCAGTACCGAGTGGAACTCGGTCAAATTTATCCCTCTTTCTGAAGGATCGTATATATGATTCGATACTTCTCGGCATGGTCAAGGGAATGACTTTCACCCTCGACCACCTAGTTAGGTGGTATATCCATCGTCTCTACCGATGTGGTCTGATCAAGCTACACCATCGATCTGCCAAGAAATTCGTTTCCTGTATCGACGAGGACAAAGACCGGGGATGGATGAGCCGGTTTGTCAAAGTCAGAACCTCAGCAATCATCCCTGCTGATAGTATGCCATTCCTGGAGGAATGGAATATGAAGCGTAAATACCCCTACATTGGATATGTTTTATTACCTCTCATTCTTCTTCCGAACTGACCCTTTTCTTTTATGTTTGATTTTCTTCCGATTTCATAGCCACTATGTGGTTCCCCGGTGCGGTCCAAGACCTCCCGAGATGGATCAAACGCTTAGACTCCGCTTGTCCATATAGAAAATGCATTTGGCGCGATTTGGCCAAAACGCTATGGCAGGTCAAGAATCATGGTAAGCCATTATCGCTATCATTATTAGAAACGTTTTGTGAGTAATCTTTCATTGCAAAATGTTCGATATCTCATGTTTGTGTAGGTCTCGGGGAGGCCGTCTCAGTGAGACTGCCTCCTCTTAGTGAAGAAGAGGTCTCGAAACTCGACAAGGGTAAGAAGAGGAAGAAGGAGACGTCAACCGAGTCTCCAAAATCAAAGAAACCCAAGGTTCACAAGCCTAAGACCGATGCCACGGTCTTGACTTTGACTGCTGCAGCAAGTCTTCGTACTAAAGATGAAGATGTTGATGTCTATCGCCCTTTGGTACAAAGTGTAAGATGAAGCGCTGACGCTTCAAGCAATGCTGGGCAGAGAGCTATTGAGCCAGAGGTGGCCTATGTGGACCCACCTCACGCTGTAGAGGCCCCCGAGGAGGGTTCGAGCGCAGTCCCCCAGCCACTCGCTGGACATGGTACAGTCCATGTTGAAGAGTTCAGAGGGTCTAATTCTGAAATATTTCGGGGGCGAGAAGAAGCCCTGATGGAAGTTGATGTCGTAGGAAGATTTCAATCGGGCGCGTCATTTTCTCCAAGGGAGATAAGGGATGCCCAGAGCAGGGGTGCCGCCGATGTGGGTACCTCTTGGGGAGAGGATGACACATTCATAGATTACTTTGAAGGTGTTGAGGAGGAGACCAATCTCGATTCCCCCGTCGCTCTCGAGGAGGCTGAGAGGCTTCAAAAGCAGGTGACCTTCTTGATATACTATTCTTGCTTCAAATTTTTACTCTTGCTTCTCTAACTTTCTTCCTTTGTGTTGCAGGTCAAGAAGTTGTATGACCAGGCTTTCTCCAAGCTACATGATGAGCTCAATTGCCGAGAGGAGGATCTCGAGAAGCTTTCATCGGAGCTAAACGAGTTGAAGGCTCTGTATGCCCGAAAAGAGGAGGAGCTGGTTGACTTCCGGGAACGCTCAGAGAAGGTGCTCCAAGAGAAGGCCGACCCAGGTAATCTAATTCTGTTGAACTCATCTTTTATTGTCATAAATTTTGATCTAATTAGATCGACTTGGTATTTACAGATTGGGAAAAATGATGCCCTAGTGGGGAAGCTCCGGGAAGAAGTTGCGGCCAAGGACACCGAAATCCTAGAGTTGAAGCGGAAAAATGATGACATGGCCTCAAAGAGAGAGATTCTAGGAGGAGAGTTAGCCTCGACCTAAGGTCTTCTTTGAAGCTCTCAGGAGCATGCTACTACATTATCTGCGGCAAAGTCTGAGGCCGATTAATATGTAGCTTCGTATAAAATGGATGTCGCTGCCGCTAATGATCGGGCTAAGGAGATATCTGAAAAGGCTAAGCTAAAACTGGCCCGAGCCCTTGCTCATGCTCTCTTGCAAGCTAGGAGGCAAGCCTTCGAGGAAACAAGTGCCAAAGGTGTCGATCTATCTGCTAAGATTGAAAAAGCCAGGACCTTAGAGGAAGAATCAGCACTTTCAACTTCTTCGGACGAGGGCTCTGGGAGGGAGTCAGACAGTAGTGAGGGCGAAGAGTAGACTTGCTATTTTTTGCCTTTTTTATGGGCTCCTCGGGGGAGCTTTGTAAAATATCTTTGTAAATATATGTTTGGGAATGCAAAGGTCTCTTTGTTTTATATCTTCAAACTTTGTCTTTCTGTGTTTATGCAAAGTTAATCTTCAAATTTCGATTCCAGCTTTTTAGAGCCCATACTTGGAGTAATAGAGGTCCTCGAGATCGGGCACCTTCTCGAGGCTAGGTTGATAAAGGGATCTCGATCCCTCGAACGCAGTATGACAGTGTCATCCATATGACATGACCGTGAAGTGACCGAGGTGGTCCCGCCGGTACACTTCCCCAAAAGTTATAATGACTTGGTTAGAATTAATTTGCCTTCAAAGTAGATGAACAGCCACCGCCGGTTCTATATATGTATTTGCTTCCCTCTCATTTGAGGACTTTTCTACTTTGAGCAACTATCCTTTTTATAGAGTTGTTCTTCCTTGCATCAGTTCTTCCACCATCTTAATTCAAAGCTTTTGCCTGAGTTTCCATCTCTTTTTTCTTGTTTCAGCATAGCTATGGCTGCCATGCCCAAGTCCACTTAGCAAGAAGAGGGAAGTTCTGTCCCTGCTTCACGCCCGACCGGTGGCACACTGTCGGCGTTTGGTGAGCTGACCTCGAGCTGCTTCGTCTTGAGGAGAGACTTTACGTTAGAGAGACCTATTGATGTTCAACGCCATCGGGAGGTTCATCCCGTCAATAGGGGAGAAACACCTCGAGGTAGTGAGGAGAGACTGTTGATGGGGAGAAGAGGTGGTAGTGCAGGTAACTTCTCTAGAAGAGGATATCATGGCCCATGTAGAGGGTTTTTTGAATATATACACGTACCCCTTTACGTTGGGCCCCCTCGACAGAGTCGTGCTCGAGTTCTGTCGAAGATATTGGGTCACCTTAGCTCAGGTCCACCCGTCATTCTGGAGGATAGTTTTGATGATAAGATTCTTTTGTGGAGAAAGTCGGGCTCGAGTTCACTCTCAGCCATCTCATGAGATTGTACCAGCCTTTACATTACCGAGGCATCAGTACTCTACGACGTCGATCCACCAGGCCCTTTGTTTCCAGTGATGAAGAAGATGGGGACCGAGGGTGGATGAGTCGATTTGTCCGAGTGCGGACTGTTGATATTATCCCTGCAGAGTTCCTTTCATTTCCTGAGAGGTGGAATTTCACACGTAAGAGATATGTTGTGCTTATCATTTTCAACTTTTATTGGAGTCAGACTCCGTAAGCATGTTTTTCTTTCCCTTTCTGCAGCAATCCCGTGGTTGCCATACGAGGTCTCCGACCTGGAGCACTGGACTCGAAAACTAGAAGCTTGCTCGACTTACGATGAGCGGTAGTGGCGAGACTTGTCAAAGGGTAGATATGACGCAAAACACCACGGTAAGTGTCGTGTGATTCCTTTCTTAAAGAACATTTCCCTTTGTGTTTCCTAACTTCTTTACTGCAGGCTGTATTGGTAAAAAAGAGTTTCACACGTAAGATGATTCCTGACAACTCAGCCAGCTACGTGGTCCAAGGAAAATATGACAGCTAGATATGATTCTATAAAGAGGTACGGAAACAGAGAGGTACGGATCAATAAACCTACGGGGTAATCAGCTACGGGAAACCCAACCTGATTGGAACAAAGAAGAGATACGGTCAAAATGAATCCGGACAGAGCTACGGGCAGATCCAGAGATCCTCAATTAATGACTCATACATTACACAACCTTCAGGCAACAGTTACGGTTATCCTTTGAAACGTACCATTAATGTAATAATTAGTCATTACTGAGTGATCATTGTAAAAGGCAAACGTTATATTGAGAAACTCCCTATATAAGGGAAGAGGAAATGGCTTGTAAGGGCATCTGAACTACGAATACAATACACTTTACTTTTCTGAAGCATCTTATTATCATCATTTACTTATTCTTCTTTACTTAATATTATTTACTTGATTATCAGTAACCCGTGTTCATCCTAAAAATAGATTTGGTCAAAGGATCTAATTCTTTGGTTAAACAAAGGCATTGGAGAATTTTCCGAGATGAGACCATGCCCTCTTGGAGAGGAGGAAGGATCGTCGGCTTCGGGGCCTAAGAATGATAACAAGCGGAAGGAGTCCTGGGTAGGCGAGGACATTTACAGTGAGGAAGGGCCTTCCCGGAGGCGTAAAGGGGATGATACAGTTAAGGTAGATCATGTAACCATTGGTTGTCGTGCGAGCATTGGTGCAACATAAGGGAGCGGCCACACATCGATGGCTTGGACTGAGAGATCCCTTGATGCAGCTGAGCCTGCAGCACCCGAGGTTTCTAGCCTCGGGAGAGTGGTTCCTTCTTTGCCTCTCTCTCGAGGCTAGAAGAGTATGTGAGTCAAGATTTGCAAGAATTTGCAAGGGGATTACCAGCGGCATCACATACATCACTGACACCACCTCCTAATAACACAATTACCGTGGAAAATCCTCAGTCTGGGTTGGTAAACTCAGCAAGGGATGACACTCCTAACGAATCTCTCGAAATGAGACCAGGTATGACTAATAACCCCGAATTACAAAATTTACTACTAACCTTGCAGAAACAGGTAAAGGAACAAAACGATCGAATCGAGAAAATTCCTGGAGTACCGCCTGTTATCAAGGGCATTGATGTTGATAGATATTCTCAACAACCTTAAACCAAGCGCAACACCCTTGCCTATACCCAAGAAATTTAAAATGCCTGACGTTCCTAAGTATGACGGAACAACTAACCCACGCGACCATGTGACTACTTTTACTATCGGAGTAAAGGGAAACGACTTAACAAAACAAGAGATTGAATCAGTCCTTGTAAAAAAATTCGGAGAAACACTTACCAAAGGAGCCCTAACCTGGTATTCTCTTCTCCCTGAAAATTCTATTGATTCTTTTGCTGAGCTTGCAGATTCTTTCATAAAAGCACACGCTGGTGCACAAAAAGTCGAGAAAAGAATGGAGGACATATTTAAAATAAAGCAAGGAGACACGGAACTACTCCGTGAATTTGTTGCCAGGTTCCAGCGAGAAAGAATGCAATTACCCAGGGTGCCTGATAATTGGGAAGCCATGGCATTCGCAAGTAATCTAAATGACAAAAGCTCATAAACCATGAGGAGACTCAAAGAAAATTTGAGAGAATTCCCAGCTACAACGTGGAATGATGTATATAACAGGTACAGTATTAAACTTCGAATAGAAGAAGATATCATTGCTCGTTCGAAAGATGAAGATCATTCTAGATCCAGACGATCCAAATCAGACAAGAGATCAGGTAAAAATAGGGACGATCCTTACTTAGGACCATCGGGACGCGAAACTCGCCCCAGGTTTGAAAACACTAGGTCAGATTATAGACCACCAAGCAGGGATGTAGGCTCATCCTCATCCAGATCCAGAAAGGATCAGGATGAACGACCTAGAGGTAATGCACGAATTGGGGATCATACTTTTAATGTAAGTACTCCTGAACTTGTTTTGATATTAAGAAATATGGGAGATAAGGTTAACTGGCCCAAAGAAATGCGGTCAAACCCAAATAATAGGAACCCAAATTTCTGGTGTGAATTCCATAATGATCATGGACACAGGACTGCAGATTGAATATTTTTACAAGGTGAAATAGAACAATTATGAAATAGGGATATTTAACAGAATTGTTTAGTGATAAAGGTAAACAGGCATATATGAAGAACATGCAGGAGCCCCCGAAGACTCCATCTCCAAAAAGAACCGTCAACGTGATACATGGAGGGGAGGAAGTGAACATAATAGTTTGCAAATTAGCCTTGAAGGTTACAATTACCCACGGAAAGAGGGTTCGAGAACATCCAGATGAAGATAATATAACTGTTGACGATGTTGATATTGGCAGACTAATGCTCCCCTACAACGATGCTCTGGTAATATCCTTACTCATTCATGACACTAACGTTAAAAGAGTGTTGATTGATCCAGGTAGTTCAGTCAATATCATTCTACTAAGAGTCGTGGAAGAAATGCTCATGGGAAATCAGGTAATCCCAAAGGCACGAGCCATATCAGGGTTTGATAACTCTACAGTGATAACCAAAGGAGAGATCGAACTTAGCACTTACGCCGATGGAGTAACTAAGAACACCAAATTCCAAGTCATTGATACTAACATGGCTTATAACATGATTATGGGAAGGCCCTAGATCCATGACATGAAAGCGGTACCATCCACCTTACACCAGGTAATTAAATTCCATTCAGAATGGGGAATCAGACAGATTAGAGGTGATCAACAGAACTCCAGAAATATAAATTCCGTGGTGCATTATAACAAAAACATAGAGACGAAAGAATCGGAAGATAGAGAAATTTTCCAGACAGATGTCACCGGCCAAACAAGTACGGAAAAAGTTACTGACTAAACAGGTACGAAAGAAATGAACATTCAAACATATACGGAAGGAGATACTCGCGAGAAGGTGAATCAAGTCACCACGGAAGATGCATTGGACCACACGGATGTAGATTCCAGATCGGACGTCATTCATGAACCGGAGGAAGACGAGCATGTCAAAACAACCACGAAAGCTGTTCCATTGTTCGAACAAAACACTGGACAGAAGGTGTATATAGGCACGAGGCTTAGCCTCAGTCGAAGAGGTAAGTTAATTGATTATTTAAAGGCTAACACAAATTGCTTTGCGTGGTCCCACTTAGATATGACAGGTATCCCACCAGAAGTGATGACTCATAAACTAAATGAAGATCCATCCTTCGTACCTGTTAAGCAGAAGAAAAGAAAGCAAGGACCATTCAAGAACGAAGTGATTGACGAAGAGGTACATAAACTCTTGAAAATTAGTTCAATACGAGAGGTAATGTACCCTAACTGGTTAGCTAACACTGTGGTAGTACCTAAAAAGAATGGCAAATAGAGAGTATGCGTAGATTATACTAATTTAAATAAAGCATGCCCCAAAGATTCATTCCCATTACCACATATAGATCAAATGATTGATGCCACCACAAGTCATGAATTGCTAAGCTTTCTAGATGCATATTCTGGTTATAATCAGATTAAAATGGACTCCTCAAACGAGGAAAAACCCTCCTTTATTACGAATAGAGGGACTTATTGTTATAAACTCATGCCTTTTGGCTTAAAAAACGCTAGATCCACATATCAAAGGCTAGTGATCTAGATGTTCCAGGAACATCTGGGAAAAATGATGGAAGTTTACATCGACGACATGCTGGTAAAATCAACACGAGCGGAAGACCATTTCCAGCATCTCTCTATTACATTTGACATTTTACGCAGGTATAATATGAAGCTGAATCCAGAAAAATGCACTTTTGGCGTAGAATCAGGTTTGGGTTTCCTTGTGTCAAACAGGGGAATAGAAGTAAATCCCGCTCAAATTAAAGCTATAGAATAAATACCTGATGTACCTATAAATACAAAAGAAGTTCAAAGACTAACGGGAAGAATAGCAGCTTTGGGAAGATTTATTTCCAGGTCTTCCAAGAAAAGTTTTAAATTCATTTCAGTCCTCAAAAAGTAGAATCAGTTCGAATGGACTGAAGAATGTCAACATGCTCTCAAGAATCTGAAAGCTTATATATCAAAACCCCCGCTGCTATCAAAGCCAAAGGAGGGGGAGAGGCTGTACATCTATTTGGCTGTCTCAGAAATTGCTGTAAGTGCAGTGTTAGTAAGAGAAGATGAAGGTAAACAATCTCCTATTTATTATGTAAGTTAAACTTTACTAGATGCTGACACCAGATATCCACATCTAAAAAAGTTAGCCTTAGCTTTAATAATGGCATCTAGAAAATTACGACCATATTTTCAATGTCATCCAATCACTGTTGTGACTTCGTATCCTTTAAGAAATATTTTGCATAAACAAGAACTATCGGAAAGATTATCCAAGTGGGCCATAGAATTAAGTGAGCATGAAATAATATATCAGCCTAGAACTGCAATTAAGTCTCAAATCTTAGTTGATTTTGTTGTTGACTTTAGTAATAGCATTGTCCCTGAAGTGGAAAAAGAATTACAACTATTTAACGGTGCTAATCCGGGTCTATGGACCCTATTTACTGATGGCTCTTCCAATATAAAAAGCGTCAGCTTAGGCATAGTCTTAATATCACCCACGGGTGAAAAGACACGACAGGCTATTAAATGTTATCCTATAACTAAAAATGAAGCAGAGTACGAAGCTGTCATTACGGGACTAGAACTCGCACGAGAACTCTCAATCGAGCAAATTGTAATCAACAGCGACTCCCAACTGGTAGTGAATCAGATGCAGGGGACTTACATCGCTCGAGAGACTCGGATGCAACAGTACCTGGAAAAGGCACGAGAGCTCGTGAGACAATTCAAAACATGGAAGGTAATACAAATACCTAGAGAAGAAAATGCGGAGGCAGATGCATTAGCTAACCTCGCAACAGTCACGGAAGTAACAAACAAAGACAATGCAATTGTCGTTCATTTATTCCATTCAGCGATCGACCAGGACAGAAATGAGGTAACTTCCAACAATTTAACCTGGGATTGGAGAAACTAAATTCTATGTTTTTTGCAGAATGGTACTGTACCTAAAGACAAGAAAATAGCTCAAGCACTCCGCCGTAAAGCTGCACGGTACTGCCTCATTCGTAATACATTATATCGCAAGATGTTCGGAGGGCCCCTAGCTAAATGCCTCGGACCTAATCAAACGAAGTTCGTGATGAAAGAAGTCCACGAAAGACACTATGGAAATCACTCAGGGGAGAGATCCTTGGTAAAACCCTAATCAGAGCTGGGTATTATTGGCCTAAGATGGAAGAAGAGGTCGAGAACTTCGTATCCAAATGCGACAAATGCCAAAGGTTCGCCAATAACATGCATCGACCAGCGGAATTGTTGCATCCAATTATATCCCCATGGCCCTTCATGAAATGAGGTATGGACATAGTGGGACCTCTTCCCCCAGCTAAAGGACAGGTACGGTTTCTACTCGTGCTAACCGACTATTTTACAAAATGGGTAGAGGCAGAAGCATTCAAACAGGTGCGAGAAAAAGGAAGTTAAAAGCTTCTTATGGCGAAACATAATATGCCGCTTTGGTATACCAAAGGAGATCGTGTATGATAATGGCCCACAGTTCATAGGCTCACAAATCACAGAATTCTTTGAAAGCTGGCAAATCAAACAGATCACTTCAATGCCATACCACCCCGTGGCTAACGGTCAAGCAGAATCAACGAATAAAATCATCATCAACAACCTGAAGAAGCGACTAGATAAAGCCAAAGGAAATTGGCCTGATGAGTTACCAACGGTACTATGGGCATACAGAACAACTTCAAAAATAGCCACGGGAGAAACTCTATTCGCACTTGTCTATGGCTCAGAAGCGTTAATACCTGTGGAATTTGGCGAACCAAGCATAAAGTTTATAACAGCTAGAGCCGTCAAAATGGGCTTGGCCCATGAGGCTAGCCTAATCCAGCCCGCTACTTGGGTAGGGTTGGGCTAGGTTTTTTAAGCCCATTTAAAATTGAGGCTTATAATCCCGGTCCAAGTTAGCCCGCTGGCCCTTGAGGCTTGACCGAGGCTGGGCCTGGGCCGGCCCGTGGGCCAAAAATTAATTAAATTCAAATTAATTAACTATTAAATATTTTTAAAAAGTGAAAACTAAAAAAATATTAACTATAATCTCCATTCCCGAACCCTAGATTGCTCATTTACCCTTCCATATCAACTAGAATTTAGATTTTTGACATGCATGTAATATGATAAAATTAGTTTTTCTTTTGCTTAATTAATAACGAACTCAAAAAGTTTTAGGTGATTAATAATAATATTTTTTTCAAAAGAAAATATTACTTTGAGCGGCCAATGATCAGTTTGGATCACTTTAATATATTATTAATATTTAAACTGCTCCTCAGTATAAAAAAGGATCAATTTTTTTTCATAAAAAAAAAATTGATCACTAGCAAATTTCAGGAATTTTAAAAATTTCATGGACTATAATGATGAAATCGGCAAATGATGTTAATCCTAAATTAGAAAACCTCAGCATATAAACTTATTGAAGCAATCTCTAAATTTGAGGAAAATGAAAGAAAAATATTAAGAAAATATTCATGAAACTTTAAGAAAGAAGATCTAGAGATATAGAGAGTTACATTTCAATTATGAGATTCCTTGTCAAATATCAAGCTTTTTGTTCACTCTAAGCAAACATAAATTATTTATATGATTAATCGGCTACGTCGCAAAAAAATATTTAAGGATTTAAAGATATGTTTTTTCTAAAAAAAGTTGAAGGGCCAGCCCGCCCCAGCCCGCGGCCCTCTTAGGGCTGGGTTGGGCTGGCCATTTTAAGGCCCATTCATATGGCGGGCCAGCCCGTCCAAGCCCACTTATTTTAAAAGCCCACGAGGCTTGGGCTAGGCTAGGCTGGCCCATTTTGACAACTCTAATAACAACCACGGAGGAAGCAAACGACGACGAATTGAGGACTAATCTAGATCTGCTTGAACCACGAAGGGAATCAGCGCTAATACGGATGGCTGCTCAAAAACAAATCTTAGAGCGTTATTACAACCGTAAAGCTCATCTTAGATACTTCAAGATTGGGGACTTCATCCTCAAAAAAGTCTTTCAATCTACGAAAGAAGCAAGCCCAGGAAAGCTAAATCCAAATTGGGAAGGATCCTACAAAGTTTGAGGCATAGCTGGAATGGGCGCCTATGAGCTGGAAGCTATGGACAGCAGAATCCTACCGACAAGTTGGAATGCCATCCACTTGAAGAAGTACTACTTCTAAGGAAAAGAAGTACCCCCGGTCAGGTATCACACGTTCGATTTTATTTTTAACATTTAAATTTTACTAACTTTTTTAGATGATAGGCATAAAGCTAACCCATCACTAGATGATGATATTAGACCTAAAAAGACGCGAGGAAGTAACACAATTCCCGGTCTAGGGTTACCTTTTCTGATGGATGTTTTAAAGGGTTAAGCATTCATCATCTAAAAACTATATACTTTCGAGTCCAACATGTTTTCCTTTTCAGGAAAAGGACCACAAGGAAGGAATAGTCAAATGCTCGATATTTCATTCTTCAAAGCTCAAACACTTGGGGGACTATACAGTATGGAAGGCTGAGACGAAGCAAAGAAGACTATCAGAAAGTCAAAGCTCGAGCCTGAAGATCCATCTACCCAACAAGACAAGTGATACGAGCATAATCGAAAGAGCTGAAGACTCAAATACAAAGCCTAATCCAAAAACCTTCGAACATGTTCAGGTTGAATGGCAAAATATTAACCATGAGGAAGAAATGCACATCTTTGTACTTTCGGTTAAGGGTCTAATTTGTCCTTCTACTATCATAAATAGGCCTTATTTATCCTTCGTTATACTTTGTTGAGATATTTATCCTTACCGTTATAATTTAGGATCATATTTGTCCCTGTACTCTTCAAAAGGGGTAACATTTGTCCTTCGCTATACTTTAGGATCATATTTGTCCGTGCACTCTTCAAAAAGGGTTACATTTGCCCTTCGTTATACTTTTTTGACATATTTATCCTTACATTATACTTTAGTATCATATTTGTCCCTCGTCCGTTAAATCGCCATGTCCCACTTTTGTTTTCCTGCATGGCGCCTATTGAATTTCTTTTTCTTCCAATTTATATATAGTCACCTATTTAAGCAAATTTAACCTGCCCACCCAATTTAAATAAAACTTCATAACTAAAATAAATGAAAATCCTAATCCATAAATGTAGAGATACATTTTTGTAAAGTCTAAATTGGGTCAATTGACCATGATTGATTCACGAAAAGCAATTTTCTGATACGACATTTACGAAGATTATGCGATATACAATAGCGATATAGCAGCGACAACATATTGGCAAACAATAACTTTGAACTCAAAATCACTAATCTAATACAACTCACAATTATTGCAGTAACCAAAGTAAATTACGAGAAGTTGCACAACAATAGAGTTCATGAAGTTTTTATTTAAATTGGGTGGGCATGTTAAATTTGCTTAAATAGGTGACTATATTTAAATTGGAAGAAAAAAAATCGAATAGGCACCATGTAGGAAAACAAAAGTGGGACATGGCGATTTAACAGACGAGGGACAAATATGATACTAAAGTATAATGTAAGGATAAATATGTCAAAAAAGTATACCGAAGGGAAAATGTAACCCTTTTTGAAGAGTGCACGGACAAATATGATCCTAAAGTATAGCGAAGGAAAAATGTTACCCCTTTTGAAGAGTACAAGGAAAATTATGATCCTAAAGTATAACGGTAAGGATAAATATCTCAACAAAGTATAACGAAGGATAAATAAGTCCTATTATGATAGTAGAAGGGCAAATCAGACCCTTAACCATTGTACTTATTCAAAAGAAAACTGTTATAACCAAAAACAGTTAGGGGTAAAAGATCATCATCATTGTACTCATTCAAAAAGCTGTTGTATCAAATAAAACAGTTACGAAATCATTGTACTCGTATAGAAAATTGTTATCGAATAAAATAGTTACGGATGAAAGATCAAAATCCTTGTATTTGTTCAGAAAACTGTTATCAAATAAAACAATTACGGATGTAAGAGCATTTCCCTCGTACTTATTAAAAATTGTTATCAATAAAAACAGTTACGGATGAGAATCCCAATCTTTATAAAAGCTGTTACAAATGAAAAACAATTTTTCTCTTGTATTAACTCGAAAAAACAGTTACTTACTAAAAACAGTTACGAAATACAAGTGTATATCAAAATCTGTTAAAAGAAAACAGTTGCAACATGAGTTTTAGACGATAATCAAACACATGTAAAATGTTGTGGAAGTTCAAACAAAAAACTCTCCTCAGAAACATTCTTAAACATGTGAAAAATTTCTATCACTCTATTGCATTATTACACTATCATGAAAGTTGAGACGTCTTCTTCATTAAGTGTCGATCATAAAGGGCCCTCTTTCATAAACAATGCCTATTACAAAAAGGCTCGCATTTTATATGCAACACCGTGCCTACTATGAAAAGGTACGAATCAATTAAGAATCTTCATGCAAACACTCAGAGGTAAAATAAAAACCTCGCAAATTAAACATGTAAAAGACTTAAGAGTGAAAACTCGAAGCAAACAAAAGTCATACTTGCATGTATTAAAAAGCGGCTAGGTAGGAACTAAGTATTGACTAGATACTTAGCCGCATATAATTTTTGTACATTAGGGTGCCCCTAAGTTGTTAGTTGGGGACTTTAAGAGATCCAAATCTACCCTCGATGGAGCTGGGGGTAACCACCAATCAAATATTAAAAAAAAGGGTGAATCAACATTTTAATCTTCTTGAGGAGGAAGAGTGACTTCTTCGATGGCGGTAGGAACATGAGCAACTTGGGATGAAGAGGCGTGAGCAGCGGGAGTCTCACATTCAGGTGAAGAGAGAATCTGATATTGTTGAGCCTTCTCCATGGCTTCTTTGATTTTAGCTATTTCAGCACTAAGGTCGAAACCTTCTTGGCTCATTTTCGTCAATGTGTAAAGGCGAGAATTCATGTACGCCAAACTAACATTGACAGCAGCCGCCTCTTCGAGAGTTTCATAATCTCTCTCCAATATCTGAAGTTCATCTCTTAGCCCGTCCTTCTCAGCTTCAGCAGCTTCATGGGCAGCCCTCAAAGGTACAATTGACTCCTCCAGAGTGTGGACTTTGTCCAAAGCATTGCGAAGATCCTCTGAGTCCGGGTGAGTGACTGCATAAGCTCGCCTGAGTATTCCTCCTTCTGCCCCAACAAGTCTTTCAAGCTTCTAACTTCTTCGGAGGCACGAGATAATTGCTCAGCAAATGAAGACTCAATAATGCTCTTGGCTTTGTCCGCTTTGCTAGAAGAAGCCTTCTCCACTGCCAACTCCGCTGCCACGACTCTCATCTGCCGCTCCAAGGTACACTTTTCTTCTTCTAAGGCTTCCATGTCGAGCCTCAGGCTTTCATATTGCCCCTTCCAATTCCATGCTTCAGCATGCCACTCCTTTAGGTCTTGTTCCGTGTTAGAAATTCTCTTCATGAGCTCCATGCCTATAAGATTGGTCTACAAAAAAGAAATCAATTAGATATGATAGATTTCATGTACAAAAATGAAATGAAAGAAAAACGCATTTTACCTTCAAAGAGGAATGTACGACTTCATTAGCCCATGTAAGGGCGCTATGGCTATCAAGCTTGGTCCTCTCTGCTAGGCCAATCAAAGGCTTCAGCCACCCTTCAGGTTGTCTAGATTTCATAAAAGGCTCCCGTCAGCTGGAACTTCAATTAGCACTTGCCTCATCTCCCTGCTGGAAGACCCTACTTCTCTAACAGGAGGCACGGAAGCAGCCTGATACAAAGGAGCCACGGGTAATGAAATTTGGGGAGCAAAAGAAGTATCAGGCGCCAAAACTTGAGGAGATGAGAAAGCCACAGGCAAGGCAGCAGTAGAAGTAGTAATGGCCAAAGGAGCAGGGGAAATAGCCGGAACGGACGAAGGGATTTCTCTAAAGGAGGGGGCAAAAACAGCCAGATGCGTCTCATTAGTAGCAGGGCCAAAGACTTCGCAGAATAGATGATCCACGGAATCCCGTGCAGGGCCAAAGCCTTCTACATGACCTGTGTACCAAAGTGCCCTCTTCTTCTTCTTCTTCTTCTTCTCTAAGGTCCTAGACCCACTAACTTTCCTCTTTGAAGAAGAGGAGCCAGTAATAATTTCCTAGGCCTGAGCCAAGGACATCTTCGGAATGGATGAAGCAGTCACCCCCCGAGCAGAAAACCCTGTCGAAAGAAGAAGGTTAAACAAACGAAGAAAAAGAGGCTCGAGTAAGGAAAAGAAGCAAAAAACAAAAGTTTCACTTACCGTGAGTCTTCACTTTCCAACCGTACTTCCCAGAGAAGTACTTCCAAGATCTTTCCTCCAATGGAGCAACCAATAACAGCTTTTCTACCCAATCACGGATACCGGAGACATTCTCAACAATACCCATGATTGCTGAAAGAAGAAGAAGAGTAGCTACTGTGTTAATAAAACACCAAAGAGAAGAAAGTAACAAGTGTGAGCTAAAATGTACTCATGTGCACGATTCCACTTCTCAGGGAAGGGAAGATTTTCTTCACCCACTAAACCAGCAGTGGGAACAACAACGTACTGAAGGTACCAATCTCTATCCTTGTCGTCATAAGGGGTTACCAACACACTTTTGCTCCTAGCAGCCAGAGTGAAAACCCCTTGATGAAACAAGGTAGGATAATAAAGATGAATGAGGTGATTGAAGGTAAAAGGAACCGAGGCTAAAGAAGCTAAACATCTAAGACACGCGACAACTCACCACACAAGAGGACCAACTTGTCCTAAGAAAATATTGAAGAAACAACAAAATTCGATGATGATCGGATCAATAGGAGGTCTAAACCCTAGAGTGAAAGGGTAGGTGTAAACAAAAAAATGCCCCGTCTTGTAAAACGTTATTCTTTGATTGCTATTTGGAATAACAATGGGAAAATCAGACGCCCAAGAACATTCCCTGCGAACAAGGGGAATCAAACCTTCAGTAATAAGAGTGGGATACCTATCAACACTATCAAGGGATAACGACTGGTCTACAAGGACTTGGCTATCCCTAGTAAAGGTAAACTCAGCATGAATGATCTCATCCACTCGTGGTTCGCGAAGGGGTTCATGATGATCTCTATCCCTGGACAAATACATGGAAGCCCTAGCTCTTGGAGAGACTAAAGACCTAGCAGAAGGAAGGGAAACAATCTGGGAAGAAGAAGAGCCCCTCGAAGGAGTAGAACTTAAACTCCTCAGTCTACCACCCCTCCAACTCCGAGTCGGAACAGAAGAGGGTGTCAAATTCTCTATTACTCGTTTACATTGGTTCGAAGAAGACATGTTTACGAAGACAAGAAGAAATTCTTTACAAATAAAAGAGACAAGCTATAAAGTGTTTCGTGGAAGTAAAGAAAAGAAAAGAGGTATTTATACTTGAAGACAACCGTCAAACATGGAAACAAACAATAATGAGAAAAGTCACAATTGAAGGTGTCACTTCATGACTGATGCAGCCGGAGAAATCCCTAAAAGGCGCTGAGTAACTGTAGAACCAATCCGGAGGGAACACGTGGATTGAGCATTAAATGGAAGCGACAAGCGACGCATATGTTCAGAGAAGGATACAATGTTTCGAGGTAAAGCGGCGACAAAATATTCCCGCCATAAATGCACATCCACTTACCAAATATTAATCAATAAATAAATGGTAAGTGGGGGTGCTATCTGTATTGGTAAAAAGTGTTTCACATGTAAGATGATTCCTGACAACTCAGCCAGCTACGTGGACCAAGAAAAATATGACAGCTGGATATGATTCTATAAAGAGGTACGGAACATAGAGGTACTGATCAATAAACCTACGGGGTAATCAGTTACGAGAAACCCAACCTGATTGTAACAAAGAAGAGATACGATCAAAATGAATCCGGACAAAGCTACGGGCAGATCCAGAGATCCTCAATTAATGACTCACACGTTAAACAACCTTCACGCAACAGTTACGATTATCCTTTGAAACATCCCTTTAATGTAATAATTAGTCATTAATGAGTGCTCATTGTAAAATGCAGACGTTATATTGAGAAACTCCCTATATAAGGGAAGAGGAAATGTCTTGTAAGGGCATTTGAACTACGAATACAATACACTTTACTTTTCTGAAGCATCTTATTATCATCATTTACTTATTCTTCTTTACTTAATATTATTTCCTTGATTATCAGTAACCCGTGTTCATCCTAAAAATAACTTTGGTCAAAGGATCTAATTCTTTGGTTAAACAAAGGCATTGGAGAATTTTCCGAGATGAGACCGTGCCCTCTTGGAGAGGAGGAAGGATCGTCGGCTTTGGGGCCTAAGAATGATAACAAGCGGAAGGAGTCCTGGGTAGGCGAGGACATTTACAGTGAGGCAGGGCCTGCCCGGAGGCGTAAAAGGGAAACAACCGTTGAGGTAGATCATGTACCCATTGGTTGTCGTGCGAGCATTGGTGCAACATAAGTGAGCGACCACATATCGATGGCTTAGACTGAGAGATCCCTTGATGCAGCTGAGTCTGCAGCACCCGAGGTTTCTAGCCTCGAGAGAGTGGTTCCTTCTTTGCCTCCATCTTTTTCTTCCCTCGAAGGTACTTCGAGGGCTGCTCGTGGTCAAGGGCCGCCTAAAGGGAGCGGATTCCCGAATGATCATGTCCCCTCTCGGGATGGTTCAACTAGGGCTGAAGAGGCCAGGCCAGGAGATGCACGCTCGGCTTTCGAGGATGATCAGTGGTTTTGTTCTTCAGTAGGCTTCGATAACCTTTTGGTTTTTCAGCTTTGTAACTTTGTTCTTCTAAATTGAAGTTTCTTTTTCACAGGCCTTTGACAAACTCAAATCCGAGTTGCTTCACTGTGAGACTAGGTTACGAAACGCCTTGAACGGGGAGAAATCCCTCAGGCTACTTTGTGATAAAAGAGCAAAATAGTTGACGCACCTTAGATATGAGATGAATCGAAGCCAGAATTACGAAGGCCGCCTCGAGATATATGTAATCTTTGTTTTGAGGGAATGCATGTTCCTCCTCCCATTTTCAGAGATTAATATATTGATATTTCAGTTGCAGAGAAAGACAGAGGACTTAGAGTGCCTTTAGGGAAAAGTTGGTTAGGCTAATTATGAGTACAATGAGCTAAGGGATCAGATAGATGCCCATGTTGCGGCCAGAAGAATGCTTTGGCCAAGGCTTCTGCCCTCGAGGTGCAACTCTGGAATGCTCTTGAAAATAGTTTTGTCCAGGCGAGCACGATTGTAAGGCTCGAGTCTGATGTTTTGAAAATGAAGGCCGAGGTCTTGGATTCCCGGGCTGAAGCTGAAGAGGTTCGAGCTAAGGCTGATAAGAAAGTGGCTGTCTATTTAATAGACGCTGCCGATGCTCGGGCCGGGTTGATGGAGGCTTCCGATTGGGAGAGCAGAAGCACTGAATACCCTCGATGCAGATCCTGGAGGGAAACCCTCGAGGAGATCCACGCTAGGGGCTTAGGTCTCTCAGATGAGATAGAGTAGGCCAAGGCAGATGAATACGACGCCAAATTTCTTGTATCCGATGCCGAAGATAATGAGGAAGAGGTTGATGGATCCATAGTCCTCGAGGGGAAAGTAGACTAGGTTTTTCCTTTCTGATTCTATGTATATGGCTCTTAGAGAGCATTGTAAATGAAGTCTTGTGTTATTTCACATATATATAAAAAGAAACATTTCAGTTTTCTCCCTTCATGAAATTTCCATTTGCTTGTGTTTGTCTTTCTTTTGTTTTGAATTTTGATTTTTTGTCAATGATTAGCCAGATGAATTGTACTTCGAGGTAAAACCCTTAGGTTTTGTGCCTGATGTGCCGATAATTAGTCCGATGGGTTGGAATTCTTCATGAACCCCTTGGGGTTTTGCGCTTGATGCGCGACTGATAATAGTTGATATCTAACCTGTTCAGGGCTCAGTCTTCGAGTCGGGTTTCGACTTCAAGCTCATCGACCCTTAGGTTTTGAATTGACCCCAAGGCTCTTCAAGTTGGTGCTTAGGCTCTTACGCATTGGGTCGGTACGGCCTCTAATCGTCCCTGAGGCTCTTTTAAGATGGCGCTTAGGCTCTTACGCATTGGGTCGGTACAACCTCTAATCGGCCCTGAGGATCTTTTAAGTGGGCTGTTAGGCTCTTACGCATTGGGTCAGTACGACCTCTACTATGGCTATATTTTTTCCTCATTAAAGACTTTTGAAGTTTTTGTGTCCGTCCAACTATTTGATGCCTTGATGAAATCCTCGATTATGAGCCGACATGTGACGACAGATGAGCACCTCGGGAGGTTCGCTCGGAGGCTGATTGTTTCGAAGCCTTTTCATGGTTTTGAGTTGATATGATTGAAGCTCCTTTGCTTATGCCGAGGGTAGCCTGATTAACCGGTTCTTTTCGAAGGAATTTCAAAGTATTTGAAGGCCTATGATTTTGTGGCGACAGTCGGATGTCTCCGAGTCGTGTTATTTTGGCCAGAGCCTTATGACTGTAGTCATTGTGTTTGGTCGTAGCTTTTTAGTACCCGAGTGAAGTAGTCTCGGTGTCTACATCGAGGGTATGCCTTTTAAGGGGTCTTACAAGTTCGAATATATAGCCTTGGCTTTAATATCAGGATTATTCCTTTTGAAAGTCTTACAAATTTTGTCATGCCTTACTTGAGGTCTTACAGTTTTGATATTACCTCTTGGAGGTCTTATAATTCAGGCCTTGCTTGAGGTCTTACAGATTTGATATTGCCTCGTGGAGGTCTAATAATTCATGCCTTGCTTGAGGTCTTACATATTCGATGTTGCCCCATTGAGGTCTTACGAGATCGAAGTTGCCGACCCTGAGGTCTTACGGATTCGAGTTTTTGATGTTGCCTCATTGAGGGATTATAAATTTGAACATGCCTTGGTTAGGTCTTACGGGTTTGATATTGCCTCATGTAGGGCTTACATTGCTGATATTGCCTCATAGAGGGTTTATATTGGTGCCTCATGGAGGGCTTACGGGCTCGAAGTTTCCCGTTTGGGGTCTTACGGCTTCGAGCTTCCAAAGGCTCGATGAGCTGATTGTCGGTAGCAGTCCCCGAGCACTTGATAGTGCTCAAGGATATCTAGCCTTTGAGCCATTTCTTGTGAAAATAGCAAATTTCCTTGAAGCGCAAAACGTTTTGATGGTAAAAGATACTCCTATGCGGGCACGGTTCATTCGACCGTTTGGCCGATACATCAATTTCTTGTCGAGACCCTCTTTGGCTTATTTCAATTTCTTCGAGGAGGTGATCTCTCGGGGGGGTGCCCCCCAGTATTCGAGGTTGATTGAAGAGAAACCTTGAATACTTGTTGAGTTCTCCTTAGGTAGCATATAGATATTGCCTCGCTAAAAACTTCATCGGTAAAACCCATTTGGGATAAAATCCGATCTAAGGGAAAAAGAGCGCAACACGTGCTTTAAAAGCTAAGGTCTTCAAGCTGGAAGGTGCTTCGATCTTCTAATTGGACACCTGCACACAGGTTAGTGTAAAACATAAATAAGAGGGTTATACCTTGGTAGTGATGGAGTTTGAGCCTTGATATGCTTTGACTGCTTGTTCCGAGGACATAGTACGGTCCTTTATTTGTTCATTTGGGTGAAGCCGGGAATGTAGTTAGTGATTTCTACTTGATTGTTTGCTTTTCCGTCGGCTCCTTCGATGTAAAAGGCGTCGATGTCGGTGCCACATCGTGCACCTCTAACATCTCTCTTGTTGTATGTTTCTCTCCGTATACCGTTTTTGTTCCGTCCTTTGTTGGAAATTTCATCATTTGATGAAGGGTAGGAGGTACCGCCCTCATACAGTGTATCCACGACCTTTCGATTAAGGCATTGTATCTCATGTCACCTTCGATGACATGAAACTTGGTATATTGGATTGTTTCGGCCACGTGGATCGGAAGGATGATCTCCCCTTTCATTGTTCCGCTCGCCATATTGAATCCATTGAGGACTCGAGAGGCGGGCATGATCTGGTTGAGCAACCCGAGCTGCGCCACCACCCTCGACCTAATTATGTTGGCTTAGCTACCTGGATCCACGAGGACACGTTTAATTTGAAATTTATTCGCAATAAAAGAAACTACCAATGCGTCGTAATGAGGCTGAGACAGGGTCTCAGTGTCCTCTTCCCTGAATGTGAGAGCGTCCTTGGGTATGTATCTCCGAGTCATATTTTCCCTGGTGATGGATATTTTTGTCCGTTTGACAATGGGTTCTTGTGGGACGTCGATTCCTCCAATGATCATGTGGATGACATGTTGTGGTTCTTCTGTTTCATTTTTCCTATTTTCCTCTCTTTCCCGAAATTGATTTTTAGCTCTGTCGCTGAGGAACTCTTGGAGGTGCCCTTTGCTGATTAGTCGGGCTACTTCTTCTCTTAGTTGTCTGCAATGTTCGGTCCTATGACCGTGTGTGCCGTGAAATTCGCACACCAAGTTAGGGTTCCTTTGTGAAGGATACGATAGTATGGGTCTTGGCCACCTGGTATCTTTGATTTTACCTACGACCGACACGATGTCTGAAACATCAACGTTGAGTTGTACTCAGATAACCTGGGTTCCTCCACCGGTCCTGTGTGTCTGTCGAAACTGGATTTGTTCACGAGTCTCCGAGAATTCTGACCTCGATCCACCCTTCGGTCGCTTCGAGGTATGTTGCGCCTCGGGGCGTTTCTTCGATCTTCAGTGTATGGTTGGTACCTTTCCTTGTTTGGACTTGGTTCCTTTGCCAGGAGCCTGTTAGGATATAATGAGCCCGACGGGGCTCCTAGTTGGTCATCCTCGACCCTAATCTTTGATTGGTACCTGTTGTGGACATCCGCCGAAGTAACGGCGGGGTATTCAACCAATTTCTAATTTAGTTGCTTCGAAGCTATCGAGCTCCGTTCGTTCAAACCTTGGGTAAAGGCATGCACTGTCCAGTCATCGGAGAGTGGCAGTAATTCCATTCACTCCATTTGAAAGCGAGATACAAACTCCTGTAGCATCTCGTTTTCTCTCTGTTTGATTTTGAAGACGTCATATTTAGTTGTAGAAACCTTGATGGCACCGACATGTGCCTTTATAAAAGAGTCTACCAACATAGAAAACGAGTCTATTGAGTTCGGGGATAGGTTGTGATACATCAACATGTCCCATTTTGATAGCGTCGCTCCAAATTTTTTCAACACGACGAATTCAATCTTGTCGTCCTTCAGGTCGTTTCCTTTTACAACACACGTATAAGCAGTGATGTGCTCATTGGGGTTCGAGGTCCCACTGTACTTCGGGAGATCGGGCATTCTGAATTTCTTCGGGATGGGTTTTGGAGCAACATTCGATGGGAACGGCTTTTGCACGAACTTATTTGAATCTACACCCTTCAGAATCCGGGGTGCACCCTTCAGAATCCGGGGTGCACTCGAGATTTGATCGACCCTCGAGTTATAGGTCTCCACCTTTTTGTCATTAGCTTTTATCTTTTTTTTCTCCCGACTATATCCTCTTAGTGAGGTCCTTGAGCATTTTCATAATAGAGGGGTCGGCTTCTGACCCGTTGTTGCTCGATCATTCTGGTGCCTGTTCGGCTTGAGGAGCTGCTTCCGGTAGTGTAGTGCTTGGAGTTTATTGATGACTTTGTAGCTGAGCAATTTCCATCTATTGTGCCTGCAACATTTAAAAAATAACGTGGAGGCTAACCTCTCTTTCCTCCCGAGCTGGAGTTTTCTGAGCTTACTGTTGGTTTCCTCGGCGTATACTCCCTTCGATGCGGAAGCTTATATCAACATGTTGGGCATTGCGTGAACCCACATCCACGGGGATTGGCTCTGGTGCGTCCTCAGGGTTTTGCAGTGGTACACCAGCGCCTGAAACAACTACACCATTTTCTCTATGGTCCTCAGGACCGTTGTTTTCATGTGCATTGACTGAGTTAGACATTTTGACCTGAAATCAAAGATTCTTGGACAAGAAAAGTGTGAAGGATAACTTGTGTTTTTCAGTAAACCAGCACTAAAACAATCACTATTATTTTTAGCCCCACGATGGGTGCCAAACTATTTACCTTGAAAATGGTAATTACAAATATATTTGATTTTGTGGTTCTAAAAATATTTAATTTATTATTACTGACTATTAGGCAATAAATGCTAAGTATGAGTTAGGAAAATAAGATGAGATCAAGGAATGATGCTGATATGCAAACCGAACAGTCGAGAGACGGGGTCTCGAGCTGGCCTAAGCTGGGCCTCGAGGTCGAGTTGGCCTAAGCTGGGCCTCGAGGTCGAGCTGTTGTGCTTAGCTGGGGATGATCGATGAAGGAATAACAGTTAAGAGGGCCTCGATGATGGCTCTTTATGATCAATGGTGAGTAATAAATGAAGAACAATCAATGAAATACAATAAATGTAAATAATAAATCAATAGAACAACAATGGAGTATGTTTTAATTAGGGAGAAGAGAATGTTCTTGTTCTTGTATTGAATATCATGTGTGTTACAAAATGACAAGGGCCCCCTTTATATAGGAGAGGTAATCCCAACATAGTACATGTGCAATTATTACAAAGATATACAGCTGGTACAGTTATTTAATGTCACGGTACGAACTTGTACTATTCTTGCAGACCTAGTCAGCTCTAACCACATGCCATTTAGGAATTTCCCGCTTGTCCATGATGGTCACCGATTTACACCGCCCCGAGGTCGAGCGTAGGGAATCCTCGATATACTTCATCGGGGTCGAACCTCGAGTTGTGCCTCCAGCCTTCTGAAGACGGGCTATGGAATGCCATAATGAGCATAAAATCAGGATCTCCGATTTTAGCCGTGTACAATAATTTAGCCTCTCGATAAATATGTGGACCCGGTCTCTAATGGTAGAAACCAAAATAGGTGTATGACAGGTTAACTCACTTAAACTGATGGCATACTCTGACACCATCATAATGCCTGCCGCAGCTGCTCAAACTCTGTGCACCACGCAACCCAGAGAGTTAGGGTAACAAAAACTCCTTAAAAACATAAATGAAAACTGAGCCCAAGTGAGTGGCGCTGCATCGGGTGGCCTACTCTCCTCGTAAGCCCGTCACAAACTATATGTTGCTCATGAGAACTGAAATGTAGTAAAGGATACTTCGGGCACCTCCACAATGCCCATGGTGAAGAGAATATGGGTGACACTTGACAAGAAAACCTTGCACGTCCTCAGTCACTTTGCCAGATTATGTAGGAGGGTGATACTTCTGAACCTCTCAAGTATCAATTGCTCCTACTTAGATGCATTTGGCGTGACCTCAGGCTGAACCACAATAACGTGTTGTACTAGAAACACAACTCGATCATGACCAACATGAGCCTGCTTCTCTGGAGTATCAACAGCGGGGGTCTGAGCTCCTCCCCCAATTTGTGAAGTAGCTGGTGCAATTGGGATCAATCCCGCCTGAGCCAATATACAAAACATGCTAAGGAACTGCCCTAAAGCCTCTCGAAGTTCAGAGATAGCAGCAGGCGCCTCTGGTGTCTGTCCCCCAATCGAAGCTACTGGTGTCTTTTCAACTGCTGCTCTGGCAGAGGCTCTAGCTGCAACACGTACCTCTACCTCGGCCCTGGCCTCTCAAGGCTCTAGAAGGGGGCACGGGTGTCTGCTCAGCTGATCTGGTAGTGCGGGTCCTCAACATCTGTGAGAGAATAGAAATACAAAGGCTCAAATTTCGGATCAATAAATCTGCATGATAGGAATGAAAGAAGTGGAATTTTCCTAATAGTCTACTAGCCTTGAGAATATAAGTACGGACATCTCTATACCAATCCGCAAGACTCTACTAAACTTGTTCGTGACTCGTAGAACCTATAAACATAGAGCTCTGACACCAACTTGTCATGACCCAAAATCCCACTATAGGAATCACGATGACACCTAGCCTCTAAGACTAGGTAAATCGATTACGTATCATAGTTAAACCAGTTAAACATGGTATTTTAAAGCAGAGTTTAACCTAAATACCGAAATAAATTTGACATAAGTACTCGACTTCTAGAAATTCAACCACCACGAGACATCTCCCACAGTGTCCTTCCTCATCCATCGTTGCCAAAATACTGCCTCAAATCATAATCTATCTGTGTAGCACGCGAACTAATAAATTGCTACCAACTCTAAGCCTCCTTGAAGATCAACCTTCTTCAGCCAACAACATTAGAAACACTAATTCGACTCTGAAGCCACCACACACCTCCATCATTGTTAACCGGTTCTCTAGGCACTATTTCACAATACCCTGCCCTGAAGGCAAATCAATGAAGACCATAATGCCAAGCCTTAATGTGTTCAAACAAGGAAGACGACACCACATCACAAATAAGAATTCCACCAAGTTCGTATATATTCGATTTTACTACTCCGTCAACCAAAGATTGAACATCCATATTCCAATTGCCTCTCCTCCGGAGGGATTGGATAACGAACCTCTAAACTATGACTAAATAATCCTTCTATCGAGTCATTCAGTGCCGGAACACATAATTAAGCACTCTACCATATGCACCAGCACTGCGCGATAACAAAGCATTAACATCACAATACACCATGCATAGCCTCAAAACCGTAGGCAATACTAACACTGGGGTGAAGCAACAAAACACCCTTCCACAAGGCGACGATAATAATCTACCTGCACATGTAGGAAAATACATTATGTGCCATATCTGTAGCATCTCCACAACTCGTCGATTGCCATCTAACCTTGAATGCTCGACATCGCATAAGAATTAGTAGAAAGGAAATGAAGACATAAGCTTCAATGAAATCAAATCACACGATGCGGAATCAAGGAAGGAAATTCTACTAACAACCATGTAGCCTCTCATAGATAAGTACATATGTCTCTGTACTGATCCACAAGACTGTAATAACAAGTTTTCACGGACCCAAATCTAACTAAAGGTCGTGATGGCACCCAATGTTGCTGTTAGGCAAGCCAACTGTGAACTATCAACTTAGTTTTTCATTTTGTTACTTTTGAAATCATAAATTTTGTTAAATAAAGAAAATAATACATTGAAAATCATGGATACATAGAACTTTAGGAAGATACGAAATAAAAGAGTGAAAATATTTAGCAGAACCATAAACATTTACTAGAATATCCCAAACCCGATGTCACAAGTGCATGAGCACCTACTAGGAAGTACAATAACGATAAAACATCTTCCTGGAATGTAAGATAGACAGGATATAGTAAATAAATATGATGGAGACTATGGATCATAATATGGAATACAACTCACCATAATTTCCCCTCGGTAACTGCGCATATGCGCCCAAATGACCGTAAAACATATGCCTACACAATAAGTGCATAAGTACGTAATTCAACGTGTACCTAATAAGTATCTAGCCTAACCCAGAGAAGTAGTGATGAGGGGTCGACATCGACCTTACTAATGGTCCAATAAATAAAATACAATAATTATAAGCAGACATGAAATACAACAGTATCAGTGGAAAAAGAAACAATAATTAATGTGAGCCTTTAACAAAATATCAATTTACAATTTCCGAATACCACATGACGTCTCAACAAATAAGAACCGCCAAGTAAATATCAAACTTAAGTTATAAAGGAATTATCGTGTAATTACCATGTCTCAATCAAAGGGAAATCTCGTGGATGTTCTGGATCCTAGTGATCTACGCACAAAATATGCCAAAGTTGTTCGTCCCGATCCATATAGTCGTGTACATACAATGCCAAAGTCGTAGGGTCTGATCCCCTAGAAAAGAAGAAACTTACCAATTACAAGCTACATATTTATAACACAAGAACCGGAACATAAAGAAATCATGACTTTCACCATCATTCGAATATCTCGCCAAATAACTCAAGGTAATGAGGGTCGATCTAACATGATCTCCAATTACATTTCATTTATAAGTTTGAGGTAATTAAACTAACAAGTTGAGTTTAGAGAGTACAAGTATTGCATTATAAAGCCCTAAGTATACCCGGACATAAACATGATATTAGTTACGTACAGACTCTCAGCACCTCATGCATATGTGTCTCCCACAACAAGTAGCACATAGAAAATACAATACCTATGGGGTACTTTCCCCCTCAAAAGGTTAGACAGGAGATTTACCTCAATCTAATAATGGCTGAGTAGGGGTCTCGCCCTGGGCCTCATCTACTGAGGGTACCCTGTTGGTCCCCTCACCTGTTGCTGTATCTCTCTTCTGGCTAGCCATAGTCTTCCTAGTTACCGTTATCTGTGTATGCAAACACCAACACGTAAGTTTAACTCAAATTTCCTATAGCTCAGTTCTACAACACGATTTAGATTTGAAAGAAGGGTAACCAACTCCTAAATTCCCTATAGTTCCCTGCTTATATAATGTGGTGCACAAGACACTACTAGACACGTCTTGTAGACTCCCTAGGACAAAACTGCTTTGATACCAAGTTTGTCACGCCCTGAACTTGGGGGCGAGACCGGCATCCGGTGCATTACTTAAGTTAGAGTACCTACTTGCGACTGAGGGTCACTGAACATACATTGTCATACTTTTTCCATGGGTCCACATTGCAAGGAAATTTGCGAATCAAAATATAAAACTGACTGGAAACTAGTTCTGACTAAACATCAATATAAAGTTGGGCTGACAAGCCGTCATAACTACTACAACAAACAAACCAACCAAATATACGGACAAGGCCTACAAGCCAACATACTGCACTAACTAACAAGATATTTCTACAAGCCTCTACTGATGGATGTATTGTCGTCGGAATAAGGCCCAGACTACCCATATCACATATACACAATATGTACATAAGACCCTACACCCAGCAACTCCAAAGGATGTGGAGCTTACCGATCAAGCTGAGCTCGGGAAACACCTACTGAGGAGGTCTGTCCGACTGTCTATCTGAACCTGTATGCATGAAATGCAGCGTCCCCAGAAAAGGGACGTTAGTGCAAAATAATGTACCGAGTATGTAAGGAAATAAAATAACTGAAAGTTAAAACTGAACTGATAATAAAATAAATGAAAGTAACTGGAAGTCAAAGATGATCTGGAGATTTACTTACATGCTGATACTGACTCAACTCTCTCAATATAGTAAGTAAAATAAATATCCGGCTCGGTACGTGTAACTGCTCATCCGTAGTAGGCTCGCTCATAGGCGCTCGACCATACTAGGATAGGTATCTCGGCCATTATGGTCTCGCTCATAGGCGCTCGGCCACAATAGACTCAGTATATAACTTACCATCTGATCAGAGGTTGCCCAATAGGGGCCTGCCCCTTGATTATAGCTCAATAGTGGTGAAAATACTGAAATACTGTATATATATATATATATATATATATATATATATATATACAGTATTTCAGTATTTTCACCACTATTGAGCTATAATCAAGGGGCAGGCCCCTATTGGGCAACCTCTGATCAGATGGTAAGTTATATACTGAGTCTATTGTGGCCGAGCGCCTATGAGCGAGACCATAATGGCCGAGATACCTATCCTAGTATGGTCGAGCGCCTATGAGCGAGCCTACTACGGATGAGCAGTTACACGTACCGAGCCGGATATTTATTTTACTTACTATATTGAGAGAGTTGAGTCAGTATCAGCATGTAAGTAAATCTCCAGATCATCTTTGACTTCCAGTTACTTTCATTTATTTTATTATCAGTTCAGTNTATATATATATATATATATATAAAGTCTTGACAAGGGAGAATAATATAACTTATGAGACTAGGATAATGTACATATGTTCAAGAATACATATTTCTCTTTATGCCTTCTTATCAAACTCATGTAGTTACGGAATCATGCCAAAATGAAAAAATGTTTAGCCTTAACATACTTTATCACAATCTATCCAATCACCAAGTTGAACTCGCCTCTTCGCAGCTTAATCTACAATAAAGATAATATTACTATCATTAAGTTACGAAACATACAACTACCGCACAACGAATGATAATCTTATTTTGTATTAAAACGGGAAACATCTCCCCTATAATCCTTACTTCTACGAAATTCAAGATAATACCAACAACACAAGAACACAACAATATCAACATATATACATTATTTTCCAACCTTATATACACCACAAAGTACTACAAAACAACCCAACACACCCCAATCTCTTTATACACAAAACGACCACCATAGTAGTGTCAAATGACTTGAAAATGTTACGACGAACAACCAGCACACCACCCTGTATTTATGTGGTGTTTATCCACACCCTTATCCTCCAAAACTCCATAAAACACTATCAAAACATTCCAACCAACAGCAACATAAAACAGTCCACAAAATAGTCTGCTACAAGTGAGTAACTCGAACTCACGGCTTCCGATCACCGTCCCTTGAGTTCTTACAATTATATAACGACTTTACACATATCTCCATAAGAAGAAAAAAAGATGAAAGGCAGTATTAAACTTAACTTATTTGTTGAATAACTCAACTCCTATCATGGTTCTTCAAATTCTTGGTTTTACCTCCAACTAGAACTTGAAAATGAGAGAAATTCAATTAGGGTTTGTGTGTAATTTTTGGGAGGATGTTTGCAGGTTAGGTCTGGTTATTGTGCCCTCTTATCAATTTATTATATGGAAGAAATATTCCTTTAAAATGTCTCTTTAGACGACCCGTATTGGCCCATTTTCGGACTCTCATTTAAGCAAGTATGTGATATATCCACTTGTCACCTAGCAGCTTCCGCAGCCTCGCAAAAATGCTTATATCTCTCTACTCCAATGTTGTATTGGCAAATATTTTAATTCGTTAGAAAATAAACTCATAGATATTAAATATTTTGGGTGGAACAACTCGTAACTCTAAGTATATTGGGAGAAAATCGCATTTACATTTGACCTAAATTTCAAATAATCTTATGAACGCAACTTGTGATGACTTTCATCGACTTTTGTTTCACAAGTCTCTTGACTTTAAAATATAACACACGACTATCATACGACTAACATAAATCATAACATATCCTCCTTATTATGTTAAACACCCTATTCTCACCCCAAAAGTACATGTAATAACATTTTCAACTTGTCAACTTTCGACGAAACATTATTTTCTTCAATTCCTTTAGATTCTGAACCTTCCCACCCTCTTTGTACTTGTTGTTCATGATCTCCAATAATTGTAAACTTCAAGGTAATATGATTAAATTACTTTATATACTTTAAAAGTTGATCTCATTTTTTGTCCTACATTAGTTTGCTTACGCACCTTTACATAAAACAATATAGGGTGTACATCATTCCCCCTTTGGGCACATTTCTCCTTGAATGATTACTCTTAGAGAGTGTGGATGATTTAGCCAGAGTTTCCTCCATACACTAGACTAAAACCAACATGCACGCAGCAAGAAAACATACGATATATGTCATACATGGCCAATGTCTATAAATAGCAACACTTGGCTTCACACAACCGTCAATTATAAATACTAAAAGTAAAAAATAAGATCTTACCTGATGACTTACTATCCTAATTAGAGCTATGTTGATATATCCCATCTCGAGCCATATCTTCAGTTTGATATAGGTGGGGGTATTTAGACTTCATTTCTTCCTCCGCTGCCCACGTCATCTCTTCCATACTCTTTCTTTTCCATAAAACCTTCACGAAGGCTACCTCCTCATTTCGTAGCTTGCGGATTTTCCGAAAACAAACAAAGGTTCAGAAAAAAAAGTTTTTTTGGTCTAGGATGGCAACTGGAACTTCCTCGTATGACAAGTCATTTGTAATTTGTACATCATCAGTGAGCACCACTCGGGTAGGATCGCCAATGCACTCCCGTATCATAGATACGTGGAAAACTGGATGGAGAGACTCTTATTCCGAGGGAAATTCTTTCTCATAAGCTACTTGGCCCACTCTCCGAATAATCTAATAAGGCCCAATATACCGTGGGCTAAGCTTTCCTTTCTTTCCAAACCTCATCAGGCCCTTCATAGGCGAAACCTTTAAGAACACCTACTCATCAGCCGTGAACTCTAAGTCTCATCACCAAACGTGAGAATATGACTTCTGATGACTCTGGGTTGTCAAGTGTCGCTCCAGGATAAGCTTTACCTTCTCTACGGCCTGTTGAATCAAGTCTAGCTCATGTAACCCAAATTCTCCTACATCAAACCACCCTATAAGAGATCTGCACTTACGACCATACAAAGCCTCGTACGGAGCCATCTGGATACTAGAGTGCTAACTTTTATTATATGCAAACTTGATAAGAGGTAGATGTTCATCCCAACTCCTTTTAAAATTTAACACACATTCTCGTAACGTATCCTCGATTGTCTGAATTGTGCGCTCGACTTGTCCATCGGTCTGTGGATGAAAACTTGTGCTGAGATTTACCTAAGTCCCTAGACCTCTTTGAAATGACCTCTAAAAATGTGTTGTAAACTGGGCCTCGCGGTCAAATATAATACATAGTGGTACTCCGTGCAGCCGCACTATCTCCTTAATATATAACTTCGCATAATCTTAGTCTGTATATGTCGATTTGATCAGTAGGAAATGGGATAATTTCGTGAGCCTATCAACTATCACCCATATAGAATCAAACTTACGATAAGAACGAGGAAAACCTATGACAAAGTCCATGTTTATCGCCTCCCATTTCCACGTCGGGATGTCTATAGCCTCCATTAACCCTACAGGCTTCTGGTGCTCTACCTTCACTTGCTGGCAACTAGGACACTAGGCGACAAACACAACTATGTTCTTCTTCATATAGTTCCACTAGTACACATACGTAGTATCATGATACATCTTCGTCGACCCAAGATGAATGGAGTACCACGAATAATGTGCCTCTAACATAATCTTGTCTCGTAGCCCTGCTACATTTGGGAAACATAGATGGCTTTTGTATCTGAGAACCCCATATTCCTTGAGATCTAAATCAGCTTCTTCTGCTATGGAACTCACTCTCTTAACTCGATCAACTCTCGGTCCTCGTATTGTCTCTCATTTACTTCAGCTATGAGAGATGATTTTGTTGTGTTTTGGAGTATAACTCCACTATTGTCAGAATCTACTAACTGAACCCCCAAACAAGCCAATTGATGAATCTCTCTAGCAAATTCTCTTTTCTCAACCTCTACATGTTCTAAGCTACCCGTATATCGGCGACTCAAGTCATCTTCTACAACATTAGCTTTCCCTGGATGGTAGAGAATGTTAACATCATAATCTTTCAATAACTCTAGCATCTCCTTTGTCGCAAATTCAACTCTTTTTTCTTGGATATATATTGCGGGCTTTTATGATCTGCAAATACATCAACATGAACACCATATAAATAATGTTGTCATATCTTAAGTGCTTAGACAACCGTAGCTAACTCGAGGTCGTGGGTCGGACAATTCTTCTCGTGCTTCACCAGCTGCCTTGAAGCATACACAATTACCTTCCCATGTTGCATCAGGACATATCCTAACATGACACCTGAGGCATCACAATACACGACATAACCCTCTAGACCCTCTGGAAGTGTTAGAACTGGCAAGCTCTTGGAAACTCCCCTTGCAAGCCTCTATCAACTAAAACTTAGTTGCTTTCTAAGTCAGCTTCGTCAATGGTGCCGAAAGGGAAGAAAATCCCTCTACGCACCTTCGGTAGTGTCCTGTTAAGCCTAGAAAGCTACGAACCTCTGTCGCAGTGGTAGGTCTAGGCCAGGAATTGACGGCCTCAATCTTCTGAGTGTCTACCTTTATACCTTCATCGGATACAATATGCCCCAAGAATTCTACAGACTTCAAAGAACTCACATTTAGAAAACTTAGCATACAACTTACTATTACAGAGGGTTTGGAGTACCACTCACAGGTGGTCCGCATGCTCCTCCTCTGAACGCGAATAAACTAGAATATCATCAATAAATACTATCACGAATAGAACTAAAAATGGACGAAATAGGCTATTCATCAAGTCCATAAATATGGCGGGTGCATTCGTCAACCCGATGACATGACAAGGAACTCGAAGTGGCCATATCGGGTCCTGAAGGCTGTCTTCGGAATATCATTCTCTTGAACTCTAACTTGGTGGTACCCCGACCTCAAATCTATCTTTGAAAAGTATCTAGCCCTCTGTAAATGATCAAACAAGTCATCGATCCTTGGAAGTGGATACTTATTCTTAATAGTTACCTTGTTCCGCTGCCTATAATTGATACACATCCTAAGCGAGCCGTCTTTCTTCCGCACAAATAGTACTGGTGTACCCCAAGGTGAGGTACTAGATCTGATGAAACATTTCTCCATCAAATCTTTTAACTGCTCTTTCAACTCTTTCTATTCGGCAAGTGCCATTCTATATGGAGGGATGGATATTTGTTGGGTTCCCGGAAGCTATTCGATGCTAAAATCAATCTCTCGCTCTGGAGGAATACCTGGAAGCTCATCTGGAAACACCTATGCGTACTCTCTCACTACTAGAATAGACTGAAGTGTAGGTATCTCAGCATTTGCATCTCTAACTCACACAATATGATAAATACACCCTTTTGCGATCATTTTCCTCGCCTTCAGATATGAAGTAAACCTACCTATGGTTGTCTTGTATTACCTACCCATTCAAGGACTGGATCACCCGGAAAATGAAATATAGCTGCCTATGCTCGGCAATCAACTGTGGCATAGCAAGCTACCAACCATTCCATGCCCATGATAGCATCAAAATCCATCATCTCTAGCTCAACTAGGTTGGCTTAGGTATGACGACTATAAACTGTCACCGTACAACCTCGGTAAACACATCTAGAAAAAATCGGTTCTCCGACCGGTGTAGATACCACAAAATGATCACTTAGTATTTCAGGCACTATACAAAACTTCTCCGTGACAAATGGGTTATATATGATAAAGTAGATCTTGGGTTTATTAGGGCATAAGCATCGTGAGAGCAAATGGTCAATATACCTACCACAACGTCTGGTAAAGACTACTGGTCCTGTGGACCCGCTAAAGCTTAGATACGGATCTAGTTACCACCTGAACTGGAACCCCTACCTCTACCTCGACCTCTGCCAGCTGAAGACTGAGACTCACACCCTGAAGGATGCACGGACTTAGATGATCATGTTACTGAACTCGTTGGTTGTGTCGTACCCCCAGAATCTCTATTTGGGCAATCTCGCATCATATGCCCCAGAGGCCAACATGTATAATAAGCATTAGAACCTTCTCGGCATTGGCCCAAGTGTCCTCTACCACAGATGTCACACCGCGGCAGAAATGACCATGTTTGCCCTAAACCTCGTTGTCGCTGCAAACCTGATGCACGTGAGCTCTCACCTAGTCCTGACTAAGTATAGGGGTCATACTTGTAACCCTGTAATTGAAGTGTCAGAGGCCTAGGTGGTCGCCCGAATTACTGGGGCCTATAATTACCCTAATATTTCTCTTGAGACCTGGAAAATCTCATCCTCTTACGCTTCCCTTGCTCAGTCTTCTTTGTACCTTATTGTCGACGCCTACCCCTTTCTATAATCTGGGAGAATTCATGAATCCAGGAGATATCCATACTATCTTGCAATGCAGCGGTGGCACATGCTTCGGTAACATTGGAGCTAACCCTGCTATAAACATGTGGATCTTGTCCCGCATAGTAGCAACTATAGATGGTGCATATCTGTCCAATGAGTCAAAATGGAGACTATACTCTCGGACACTTATATTGCCCTGCTTAAGGGCTAGAAACTGATCGACTCAAGCCTGTCGGATCTCCTATAGTAAGTACTAGTCAAGGAAGGCATTTGCAAAATTCTCATAAATAGCTGGAGGTGTATCACGTCCCCTGGACGTCTCCCATCCCTCGTACCATAGGACGGCTATACCTCGGAGTGAAAAGGCTGCTAGCTCAACTGCCTCTTTCTCTGTGGCATGCATAACCCGAAAGATCCTGTGAAGCTGATCTATGAAATCCTTCGGGTCCTCCCTCTGATTTGTCCCCGTGAACTCAGGGGGGCTCAACACAATAATTTGTCGGACCCTTGAACTCTCTGACCCCTCAGATGATCCTACGCTAGCTAATGCCCTAGCATGTTGCTTGGTAAATACCAACTAAGTCAACAAATACACCGTACTCCTTAAGTCCTGATCTGATGGAGGTGGAGGGGGTACCGGAGGTGCGGCATCCCTAGGAATATCCTCAGGTGGTGGAGGATCCGATAATGGCTGATTAGGGGTCTCGCCCTGGGTCTCAGACTAGGCCTCATCTCTTGGGGGTACCCTGTTGGTCCCCTCACCTACTGCTACATCTCTCCTCTGGCTAATTGTAGTATTCCTAGTCACTATCATTTGTGTATGCAAACACCAACACATAAGTTTAACTCAAATTTCCTATAGCTCAGTTCTACATCACGATTAAGATTTGAAAGAAGGGTAACCAACTCTTAAATGCCCTGTAGTTTCCTACTTATATAATGTGGTGCACAACACATCTATAAACAAGACCCTTCTAGACACGTCTTATAGACTCCCTAGGACAGAACTGCTCTAATACCAAGTTTGTCATGCCTCGAACCTAGGGGAGAGACCGGCACCTGGTGCCTCACTTAACCAGCGTACCAACTTGCGATTGAGGGACTCTGAACATATAATGTCATACTTTTTCCACGGGGACACATTGCAAGAAAATTTGCGAAGCAAAATATAAGATTGAACGGAAACTAGCTTTGACTAAACATCAATATAAAGTTGGACCGACAAGGCTGTCATAACTACTACAACTAACAAACCAACAACATATATGTACGAGAACTACAAGCCCAACATACTGCACTAACTTATAGGATATGTCTACAAGCCTTTACTGATGGATGTACAGTGATCGGAACAAGGCCCCGACCTACCCATATCATATATACACAATATGTACATAAAACTTTAGACCCGGTAACTCCGAAGAACGTGTAGCTTACCGATCAAGCTCAACTCAGGCAACACCTACTGAGGAGGTCTACCCGTCTGTAAATCTGAACCTACACACATGAAATGTAGCGTCCCTAGAAAAGGGACGTTAGTACAAAATAATGTACCATGTATGTAAGGCAATAAAATAACTGAAAGGTGAAACTGAACTGATAATATAATAACTAAAAGTAATTGTAAGTAAAATAGATTTCCAGCCCTATAAGGCTCGGTACGTGTAACTGCTCGGTCGTAGTAGGCTCGCTCATAGGCGCTCGGTCGTACTAGGCTAGGTATCTCAGCCATTTTGGGCTCGGTCATAGGCTCTTGGCCATAGTAGGTTCGATATATAACTTACCATCTTATCAGAGGTTGCCCAATAGGGACCTATCGATTATAGCTCGACACTGGTGAAAATACTGTAATATTGTATATATATATATATAGACCCTCTGCTATCTTGGAAGAAGACAATACTTATGTCACGACCCAAATTCCTACCCTTTAGGCCGTGACTGCGCCTAACGTTGAACCCGCTAGGCCAGCCAACGTATAACTTGCAATAGCAATTTAAAATCATTTAATACGGAATAAAACGCTAACTCATCAACTTCGACCAATTTCTATCACATTCTGAGATAATAGTGGGGCAACTGTTCAACCCAAAATCGATAATTGTTTTTTTTTTTTCCTTCTTTCATATTCCCGACAGAATTCCCTAAGGCATTGCTAATAAAAATAACGAAGCTTAAATGCGGAAAGTAAGAACATAACAATCATGAAATA